>CAUYQG010131119.1:0-11114 GCA_963574415.1 Tarsius wallacei
CTACTTGGAAGGCTGAGGCGGAAGGATCACTGGAGCCCAGCAGGTCGAGGCTGCAGTGGCCGGGAGCGGCCACTGCCCTCCAGCCTGGGTGACAGAGTGAGACTCCAACTCAAAAAAAAAAAAAATAAAAGCTACCAGAGAATCGGCTGGGTGTGGTGACTCACACCTATAATCCCAGCACTTTGGGATGCTGAGGCAAGTGGATTACCTGAACCCGGGGGTTTGAGACCTGCCTGAGCAACATTGTGAGACCTCATCTCTACAACAAATTAAAAAATTAGCCATTTGTGGTGGTGCATGCCTGTGGTTCCAGCTACTTGGAAGGCTGAGTCCTAAGGATCACTTGAGCCCAGCAGGTTGAGGCTGCAGTGGCCGTGAGTGTGCCACTGCACTCTAGCCTGGGTGACAGATTGAGACTCCAACCCCCCCCCACCCCCCCGCCAAAAAAGCTACCAGAGAATCATTGTGGCTAGAGAACTTAGGAGAGATGTTACTTTGTTAAAGCTTAATGCTAGGAAAATAATAAGATTAAATTATGATTTTGTTAGTTATTTCAATGAAACAATTGTAATTATATCATTAGTTTTGATCTCTGGATGTTTTAAAACCTAAGTAGCATAGTACTTGTATTCCAGACTACAATTTAAAAATTAAATGTCTCAGTGTCTGGAATAATAGCTGTTGTTCTTGTTCAACTTGTTTAAATGTTGTAAGCTAATGCTAGGCTACAGTGTCTTGAACTTTTTGCTTAAGAATCTGAGGAGAAATGCACGTATAGTCTTATGCTTAAAGTAGTGAAGATGTAAGTTGCCTAATGTTTATATTATAATATTTTGATTGAATTAAATCTTTGAATCATTCAGGTACATTTTAGCCTACTCCCCACTAAAAGAGGGCTTTTGCCTGAGAAAGAGGAAGTCAAAGGAATGTCTATCAGAATATCCTCTTGATTTGTTATAATGAAGATATCCTTCACCCAGTTATGAGTGTTCAACGATAAGAGTCACTCTCTTGTGTTAACTGACCCTGGTTCTCCAATATCTGGAATTTTAGCCAGGAGATGGATGGTAGAACACTTAACAGTGGATCAAGAAGAAGGACAAGCTTTACTCTAGGATATTGATGGAGAAAGATGTATAATCAGGCAAGTGGTAGAGACTGGAGTGATGGGAACAATTGTGAGAAAGAAGAAAGGCTATGTAATTTCAGACTGTAGAAAGGAGTAGAAAAGACTGGAATAATAAAGAATGCAACTTTTCAGATATTTTTCTCGTTGTGAGAACCAAAGAGCATGAGGAGCTGCCTGGAGTATGGTTTGGAGTTGAACCTGAACCTGAACGTGAACCTGGAGGTTATGTATAGCAAACCAGGCAGGAAGATTCTCACCTTTTGCTGGTGACCACCGAAGCTGTTAGGAATGGACCCAGCTTAGACCAGGCATGAAGAAGGGCAGAATTGGGAAAACAACCTAGATATCCTAGAAAGACAAACAGAGAAGACCCTGAGCTGTTAATGTGCTGGACTTTGTGTATGCTGAGAGCCTGTACTTGACTGCCCTGTATAGAGGATGTTGTTTAGATTTCTCACTCCACAGTAAAGTGTACCGACTTGACTGGGGTCAAAAAAGAGAAGAGAACAAATAACAACAATAGCTCTCATTTAATGAGTACTTACCATGCGTTTTTTTGAGTGCTTTAGTGTACTAGACTAAGAGAAAATAACCGTATAGAAGGTAGGAACTGAGGCATAAAGTAGTTGAGTAATATGCTGATATTTTAACTGGTAAAGCCTGGGTCTATGGCAGTCTGGCTCTAGAACCTGTGTTCTTAGTTACTCTGTATTCCCAAGACCATTGCTCTCAGAATTCCTCCTCTACTGCCACCCCAAAACTATCAGGGTAGTGATCAGTTGTGAAAGAAGGGAACTTCCTATTAGAATATTCATGAACAGGTGAAATGATTTCAAGGAAATAAGAAAGCAGAAGGCTTGAATAAACAGCCTATGGGTCAGCGAAATACAATTCTGTGGCCAGAATTCTGTATTCTTTCTAAATTTAAGTAATTTTGTGAATATCTTCTGTATGGAAGACACTACTAGGTATCATGTCTGGGACTAAGAAGATTCCTAAGCGGACACTGTCCTCCCAAGAGTTGGTCTCTGAGGAAGTTAAAACATGTGCAAAACTAATCACAACCCAAGCTAGTGGTAGAGACATGTCTAGAGAGTTATGGAACGCCAGAGGAGTTAGACAAAGATGAGTAGGTGGCATCCGAGGTAGTCCATGCAGTATGAGTAGGTAGTTGGAAATACAATTTCAGCCAGCGAAGTACCAGGTGCATTTTAGGGAACTAGAAAAGAAAGTGTCATGTCAGGCCTGTTATATTGTCATATTAATTCTTCATAACAATCCTTTATTGACCAAATGCTTTATTGTCAAAACCAGGACGCTTTTGAGAGTGAAGTGGAGTGCTCATCAGATGGAGTAGGCATAACAGAGATCCAGAAAAACTAGGCCCTCTGAGGCAGCTGGTATTACTCCAATTTAATACATAAGAAAAATGAGGCCATATGTCACATAGCTAGGAGGTGGTAGAGCTAGGACTTGAATCTAACTCTGGCTCCAAAACTACAAGATCTATGCTTCATTCTGTGTGCAGTGGGGTGCTATTGAAGGGCATTGAGCAGAGCACTGTCATCGTTAGAACCATGCAGAACAGACGAAGAGACTGGAATTGGGATGATGAGTTAGGAGGTTGCTGAATAAGACTCAGAATGTTATAAGGCCCTGGATGTAAGACTTTGGAGATTTGAGGGAAGATATAAATGTGAGAGACATCACAAAGCACAAAGGAAGAAATGACAACGTTTGAAGAAGAGTAAAGGATGATGCAGGATTTCAAGTTATTTTAGTGAAAACATTCTGTTAACCAAACATAACCATTGTAACCTAGAAAGGTAATCTGAGTTTTCATTAGTATACTAGACTTAAGAGAAAATCTGATTCCCAGTACAGTTGACTTAATGACTTGTAATTGTGAGCAAATTATTTAACCCTTCTTTGCGCAGATTTACTCATCTGTAAAATGTAATATTATCTACCATTATAAAAGCCGCCGAACTAGCACAGATTGTCTGAATGCTTTTTTACCGCCACATTTTTAAAAATTTAGAACTCATGCTCAGTAATGTGAAACTGAATCCTTGTGTTCAATACATTCACTTTTATATCATATTGTAAAACAATAATCGTAATATTAGTAATGATGTGTTACCTCCCTCTTCTGAACTTCTGCTTCTGTTATTGCCTTTGATTAGTTGCCAGATGAATTGTAATGCCAGCTTTATAACATCTTTTCTATTGTTGTCTTAAACTGTTATTAAAATTCTTTATTATGTTTTTTTAATATGCTTTTCTTAGCTTCCTAGATAGAGTGGAAGATACTTTAGGGATAGGAACATAGTTTATGCATCCTTCTATTCCTCTTAAGGCCTTAAATAGAGGTACCCAGGAAGTACTTATTGATCTGATTTTACTAGTTCTTGTGGCACAATAAGACTTTTGTATGCTATATTCTGTTAATATGGTTCCAAATAGTATTGGGCTTTTGATAGTTATGTCTTACTATGAGTTCATAATGAGCCCAAGGCCCACTTCTTTCTCCAAGTTTCTGTCTTTCTGTCTCACTTTTAATTTTTTTTAAAATATGGAATGCTTCACAAATTTGCATGCCATCCCTGTTCAGGGGACATGCTAATCTCTGTATTGTTCCAATTTTAGCATATGTGCTGCTATTGGTTTTTTTTTTTTTTTTTTGAGTTGGAGTCTAAATCTGTCACCCAGACTGGAGTGCAGGGGCCGCTCCCGGCCACCGCAGCCTCGACCTGCTGGGCTCCGGCAATCGTTCTGCCTCAGCCTTCCAAATAGCTGGAACTACAGGTGCGCACTGCCACACCTGGCTAATTTTTTGATTTATTGTAGAGATGAGGTTTCGCCAAGTTGCCCAGGCGGGTCTCGAATCCGTAGTCTCAGGCACCCAAAGCACGGGATTACAGGCTGAACCACCGAGCCCGGCTTCTTTCAATTTTTTAACAAGAATATTTATCTCTCTGTCTTTAAAGATTAAACATTAAAGTGATTAAATTTATATTTCTTGTTCATCTTGTTATAGCTTTATTATCATACATATTTCATAAATATATTTATCCAAGTAATAATTAATAAAATATTGCTTGGTGTATTCGTTTTCTGTTGCTGCATAATAAATTACCGGCTGGGCGGGATGGCTCAAGCCTGTAATCCCAGCACTTTGGGAGGCTGAGGTGAGAGGATTGCCTGAGCCCATGGGTTCAAGAACAGCCTGGGCAACTTGACAAGACCTCATCTCTACAACAAATCAAAAAATTAGCCAGGTGTGGTAGCATGTACCAGTAGTTCCAGTTACTTGGAAGGCTAAGGCAGAAGCATCACCTGAGCCCAGCAGGTCAAAGCTGCAGTGGCCGTGATTATGCCACTGCACTCCAGCCTGGGTGATGTATTGAGACTCAACTCAGATAGATAGATAGATAGATAGATAGATAGATAGATAGATAGATAGATAACCACAAACTTAATTGCTCAAAACAACACACATTTGGTATCTCACAGTTTCTGTGGGTCAGGAGTGTGTCATGGCTCAACTTGGTCTTCTGCTCAGGGTCTCACAGGCTGTGATCAAAGTGATGGCAGGGACTGTGGTATCATTTCAGGCTCAGGGTCCTCTTCTAAGCTCACATGGCTGTTGGCAGAATGTAGTTCTTTGTGGTTGTAGGATTGAGGGCCTCAAATTCTAGGGACTGCTTGTAGTTGCCTGTTATATGGTTCTCTCCATAGGCAGTTCATGTCATAGCAGCTTGCATTTTCAAGGCCAGCAAGGGATAAAGTGTCCCTCTCTCATGATGGCAAAAAAGGAGTTTGTGTGTGTGTATGTGTGTGTGTGTGTGTGTGTGTACATACATACACACATATACACCTGGTCACAGGAATAATATCCCATTATCCTTGCCACATTCTATTGGTTAGATCCTAGTCACGGTTTCTGCCCACACTCAGGGAAAGTCTATATTTATGGGATTAAACAAGGATATGAGCTCCAGGATGTGGGCATCACTGGCGCTCACCTCATGGTCTGTCTGCTACGCTTGGTGTAACTCTGAATCAGGCTAATTGAAGACTTTCTAATTTACCATTAATCCTTCAATGAACACTTACTGGGTAAGGCTACTCTAACAGCTGTGACACTAATTTTACTGTCATCCAGCAAATGTTTTTTCATCTTGCTTCCCAAGATATCATGAGAGAAGACATTCAGTAATTTGCCTAAAGTCATGCATCATGTGGGACCTTCCACTGAGACAGAGTGCTGGCATGGGAATAGAGTCGTGGAGATGATTTCAATTTGGGTGTCTGTCATATATCCAAGTAGAGATGTTTATTTCTTCTGTGTCTGGCGTTTAGGAGAGGGTCTGGGCTGGAGTAGAGATTTGATAGTCCTTTTTATATAGATGGTAAATGGAGCCTAGGGTGTGGGTATACTTTGAGAAGGGAAAGTTGAATTCTGGGGAAATCCAGGTACTCTATCTGGGGGATTCCCCTCACTTCCTAATGTAACAACCCAAACAAAAAGGGAAACAAGTTGTTCAACCTCAGAGGAAAAGAATTATTTTCATTTGCTTCTGTCTTAAGTCCCATCTTTTTTTCTAACTATTCAAGGTACTACTTATCCATTTACCCTCTTTTCTTCTGATAACTTCTCTTCCTTTCCCCTGGTCCCATTCACCAGACTATCCACAAACATGTTTTGGTCTCCCTTTGCTATGCCATTTAGCTACCATTACCTATCTAGCCAGCAATTTAAGCTTTCTGGGCCTCAATTTCCTCAAAGATTGGGGGTTATGATGTAGAGAGGAGGTTATGATTTTTTTAAGAATCCCCTTTCAGATAGAAGTTCTATTCTGCCATCTTATTTTTCTTCCTTTTCCCCTTTTGGGTCTGTTGACTGTTCAGTTCCTTTTTGAAACTTCACTTCCTGACCACAGAGTTGTATTCCCCTAGTTCTCTTTCTGCCTGTCTCTCCTGCTGCTTCCCCATTGCCTTTTCTTCCTTCTCCCTAATTGTGTTCGTATTTATGGATGACACATTTTTTGCTTTTTCTCTCTTTATACTTTCTGCCTCTGAGATTTCATTCATGCCCCTGGATTTACCCTTTTTTTGGTTTTTAATTAAAGAAGTAACACACAATTACATGTTCATCTTAAAAAATAGTATAGAAGCACCTAGAGTCAAAAAGTGAAAATGCTTCTTCAATCTCCTTCTCAGAGGTAACCACCACTATCAGTTGGTGTCCTTTCTTCCAGGTATGGAGTACCAAGTCTATAAATGTAGCTCTACACTCCAGCTTTTAACTGTGGCTACAATCAAGATGCCCTTACTTAGTCCATATATAAAATCAGCTGGCTGAATGACTTTGGGCTGTGGTTGATGCAGTTCTTTCTATTCTGTGGCTCTTTCATGTCTTATATGTATTTCTTTTGTGTTTCCATAACATTAAAGAGTAGATATATCCTTATATGTTTGGTTGATTCTGTTATTTTATGGCTGATAAACTCTTATTAGTACTCCTTCCCAATCTGCTTATATGCATAGACCCAAGGAAATAGAACAACCCTCTGTCAAAGATTTAGAGGAAAAGGTGAGTGGTTGAGTATAGGGTCTAGTCACTAGGAACCAGAACATATGAGCGATCTCAGTGAGTAACAGGAAGTATGGAGGAGGTCTTGATAGGGGAGAACAGGATGGTAAATGGGTAGCATGTTGAAAACTTTAGTCAGTAAATTAAAGCCAGGATGCTAACTTTAAATAAATATATTATGGGCTCTAAAATGTAAATATCCTAATCTAGAATAATAGCTACCCAAATCATCATTCATGTGAAAACATTGTTTTGGCTCTGAACAAGATACATGGATAGACTCTGCAGCATAACAGGTCATTTTGCAAAAATATGTTCTATGTGTGTATTAAATGCAAATTATCTGGAAATGTTATTCCTTTTGAGAATCCAGATTTCCAGTGAGAGTTGATCAGTGCATGTATCAATGAAGCTGTGTCATAAACAGTGGCACATTGAAAACTGAAGGTCTCTATAAACTTCAATTCCAAAGAAATTTAGGGGAGCCATGGTAATCTATAGTAGTGATTCTCAACTGGGGGCAGTTTTGCCCCTCTGAATATTTGGCAATGTCAGGAGACATTTTTCGTTGTCATAGTTGCGGGGAACTATTACTGGCATCTTGTGGGAAGAGACCAGGGAAGCTGATAAACATCCTATGATGCACAGGCCAGCCCACTACAATGAAGAAGTATTTGACCCAAGATGTCAATAGCACTGGAGTTGAGGAACCCTGATCCAGGGAGTTTGGGGTAGGGCAGGAGATCCATGAAGGTGGCAATTGATGCCACTTTGTGTTAATGCTGGTGTCCTGTAATTCTTACCCTTGCTACCTAGTTGAAAGCTGGAGGATATGACAGTTGCTTGGATTTCAGTAATGGCAGCATAAATATTGGATAGATGGACCATTTATTTGCTTTTCCAGGTATTCTAGTTATTTGAATTTTAAAGTGAATTATCCCCAAACTTTGTCAATGCTCATTTTTTTTCAAGAGGAACTTACTGCCAGAATACTTAAAGAGAGATAAACAAGAATGCTAAGACTTGATGTAATTTTATCTTGAGTTATTGCATGTTAATACTTGGTCCTAAATACTATGTGAACTTATCTTCAACTGAGATATAGCTCAGGGGTTTAAATGGGTTGCTCAAGGTCATGCAGTGATTTATTCATAGACCCAAGGCCAAAAATCAGGTTCCTTCTTTCCCAGGCCATTGTTCCTTCAATTTGACCATTGCTTCTGTTTTGAGACTCTGCTTTGAGTCTCCTGAAGAACACAGACAAGTATGTTAAAGATTGGATAGTCTTAGGTGCTGAGCCTTTTGCAGATTTATGCAAGAATATTCAATATTACCAGTCATCTGAAAAAAAGTGACGAAAGTAACCCAAAATAATGCAGAGTAAAACATAAGAAGTTATACTTTTTCACTTTTTACATGGATGAAATATCACAGCAAATGGGGACAGAGCTTAAAGGAAATGGCAGAATGATAGAACCATTAGTATAACACAGCTGGATGGCATTTCTCTAAGCTACCATTTTGAAGAATGTTGCTTTGGACTGACTCCCAAACTCCATTTGGCTAGCACTTTGGAATTTTAAATGGGCAAAAAATACGATTTTCCATTGCTCCCAGCTGCCCTGCATGGTTTAATAGACAACTATTTAAAAGAGAGGATAGAATGAACCAACATTGATTTGCTTTATGAACTTGGCAAATACACTTGTTTTCTTTCATAAATGGATGATGATGAGAATAATGGTAATTAATATTTATTGAGTTCTTATAATTTGCCAGATATTGTTCTAAGCCCTTTACACATATATTATTAAACCTCAATTCAGCTCTATAAGGTAAATACTATTATTATGTCTCTTTTATAATTGAGGAAACTGAGGCAAAGAGAAATTAAGTAATTAGCTTTCATAGCTAATAAACAGTACCTGGTATGAATAGTTATAAGTGTAAAATACATACCAAATTTCAAATACTTAGTGTGATAAAAAGAATGTATGCTATCTCAATTTATTTTTATATTGATTACATATTGAAATGATAATAGTTTGGATATATTGGGCTGAATGAAATATAGTATTAAAGTTAATTTCACCTGTTTCTTTGTACTTTTCTTAATGTGGCTTCTAGAAAATTTAAAATTGCACACATTAAAATTTAAAATGTGGCTCACATTTTTGTATTTCAATTAGATGGCACTGCTCTAGAGAGTTTTCTCAAGCTATCTCCTGTCTGTGGGTGATATCTCACCCTTCTATCACATACATGAGGCTAAAAACTGAGGAAGCCAAAGAAGTTAAATACATTGGAATAAAGTTTGCTGTGATAGCCATTAAGTCTCTAAGGTGGACATTAGTCCCATTCTCTAATGCTTGCATTCTTAAGGAATGAGGAACAAGGAAGCTTTTAAACTTAGGTACATTGTAGAGTTCTAGTCCCATACACATCTATTCAATAACTGTGTAAGACACAGTGTTGATACTGTGGCTCATATAAAAATTGTAGACTTGGATCTTGCCATTAAGGAGCTTATTATAATCTAGTAAAAGAACATGTACACACATGACTGTACATAAAATCATATATAATGAGTGATAGAAACAAAGGGCTTAGAATCTTAAATGAATACGAGGTAATTTGCAGCTAGGATGAGAAGGGAAGGTTTAGGAAGGAGGCAAAATTTGAGCTGGTTGAAGAAAGATGGATAGGATTTTAGTAGAGGTTCCCTCTATACTCAAAGAGATGTGCAGAACTCGGTGACAGGTTTCTGAGCTGGCATGGTTTGCTCTTCGTCAAATGAAAGCTGTGTGTCACAAAATGGAGAGAGGTTGGATACCATAAAATGCGGATTTTTTTAAAGGACCCATTTGTTGATATGCCTCTCTCATCAGACCCCTTTCTTACATATACATAGAAACTTTCAACCATACAGTAGACTGCTTATCTAAGTCTTTTTTTTTTTTTTTTTTGAGTTGGAGTCTCACTCTGTTGCCCAGACTGGAGTGCAGGGGCACGCTCCCAGCCACCACAGCCTCAACCTGCTGGGCTCTGGAGATCCTTCCGCCTCAGCCTTCCAAGTAGCTGGAACTACAGGCGTGCACTACCACGCCCGACTAATTTTTTGATTTATTGTAGAGATGAGGTCTCGCCAAGTTGCCCAGGTGGGTCTTGAACCCGTGGGCTCAGGCAATCCACTCACCTCGGCCTCTCAAAGCGCGGGATTACAGGCTGAGCCACTGAGCCTGGCTTTATCTAAGTCTTTTGATTTCTCAGCTGCTGGATCAGCCAGGCAGCAAGTGTCAGTTAAACATATAGCTGGTGCCTGTGCATATGTTTCTAGGTATGATAGATGGATAGGCAGGCAGGTAAATTCTTTTTAAACTGTGGTTAAAATTCTCCTACCTTGAAATTTAGATTTAACCTGAATTTCTTCTTGTCTAATTTCTCAAGCGAATAATTGTAGTTCCTTCCATGGGAGAGGATTAAGCAGGGGGGCAGAAAGAGGCCAGGAATGTTACTCTAACAGAAGTTTCTCTACCTTAATATTTTCAGAATTGCTTTGATTTTTTAAAGATTCAGGGTACTCTACCTTTAAATGGGAAAAGTGGGAAAAAAATGCTCTCCTCATCCCACCAATACCACTGTGTTTAATTTTGGCCTTTCCTTTCAGCTATCAATTGTACATTAAATTGACTGGTTTAGTTTTTGTATGGAAGTCATGTGGCATTTTAAAAAATGTAGAAAACAAAAGAATATTGCTTTCAAGATAAAATCAAGAAAGAAAAGAACTCTAGCCTTAAGTAGTAGATCTATATTTGCAGGTGGGCTGCTTTTGTCTTCTAGGTGAGTTTTTTTGTTGTTGTTGTTATTAGTTTTCTGCTTCATTAATGTAGAATATGTTATAGTGACTCCTTCCTGCTCTCCAGAGGATACCGTGTAGTTAACTGGGTTTTCCTTTTATAGAATCTTAAAATGTTAAAGCTACAAAGAGGTACTCTTGTAGAATGTTAGAGTAGCTAAGTCCCTTAGAAATGATAACCCATCTCTTTTTTTAAAATGTTATATATTCTTGTTATAACATAAAGCAGTTTTAAAAATTAGAAAATATAAATAAAAACAAAACTTTTAACACCCCAAATTTAAAAAGAGAGAAAACCAGTGTTAAGACCTGTGTATATAGCTTTCTAAATTGTGTAACTTATTTTATTTATTATTTATTTATTTATTTATTTATTTGAGTTGGAGTTTCACTCTGTCACCCAGACTGGAGTGCAGTGGCCGCTCCTGGCCACCACAGCCTCGACCTGCTGGGCTCCGGTGATCCTTCCGCCTCAGCCTTCCGAGTAGCCGGAATTACAGGTGCGCGCTACCACGCCCGGCTGATTTTTT
>CAUYQG010131120.1:0-31180 GCA_963574415.1 Tarsius wallacei
TTATCTTTAGCTCATAATCTGAGGAACTTCTAGGTTAGTTCTTAGTGTTTATAGGCTTTTCCCCTCTAAATGGAATAGTTCTTACTGTTTTCAATAAGTTGATTTGACGTAAACAATATAATAATACTGTGGAATGTTGCAGAATGATATATTTTGGAAGAATATAGGAACCAGTTATAGCTTAAAATATTGTTCTGGCATTAAAACACACACACACACACACATTTTTCTTGTTTTTTCCCCTTCAGATGATGTTGAAATACAAAGATAAGAAGTGGTACCAGTTCTGACTACCAGAATCCAACAAGTCCAACTTCAGCCAGAAGGAAAAAGTTTTCCTTTTTTATTACATTGATTTATTTAGGAAAGCTAACATTAAAGGGATGTTCATCACTGAATACTGTTCTTTCCTAGCACAATCATGCACTGTTTTACCTCAGTCATGTGGCTTTAACTGAGGAGTGTTCACATACACTCCAACCGAAGTATATGGTGTGTGCCGGTTATGAGCTGATAATTTGGGAACTAAGCAGGTTGCACATGACAGATGACAAATCAAAGGGGGATGTTGAAGAGACATGACAGGGCCCTAATCCTGGATCATTCCTGTATTAAACTTCCATATGCCAAAAGATTTCGTGCCGTTTTATCTGCCATCAGTGTTTGACCTGTTTGGGGGAGAGGCAATAAGTCAGAAGTCCTGAAGCTGAGATGGGTATATATGTGTCATGGGACTGGATTATAAACAGCTGTCTTGGACTTTTCCTCTCTTAAACTGACTGGTCATCAGTATCATTAGTGAAAAAGAAACAAACTGTTTGTTATCATATCTTTAGACAGATAAGCTGAATGGTGGACTTTAAATAATAAAAAACATACACATAGTTGATTTGTGTATGGGCTACTCTTGGATTCTTGTTATTATAGACTTGTGTTTAGTTCATATTTTGTCAAAAGCAAAACAAGAAGATACATCACTTTTCATTGAAAAGAAAAGTGTAGAGCATGACTGAATTGCTCATCATTCTGGGAGTTTCCATGTAGTGGCTATGCAGTGTGGAAAGTGAGAAAAACCTCCATTGTGGTGAGGAGAATACTTTAATGTCCCTTGTCCTTGTTCTCATTAATTCAGCTAAAGGTGGATTTGACCAAAGTAGTTACTGGTTAAATTTGTAGAAATGTTGAAATTGGCTAAGTTTTTAATTTTGCTTGGATTTTTATAAAATGTTTAACCAAATGTACCTTTGCATTATTTAATTAAAATTGCTTAAAAAAAAACCACACTTTCATTATTTCAGTAAAATGCTCAGCTCCCTTTCTAAAATGACCTTTATTTGCTAACAGTTCCAGTACACTCAGGTGATGAGCCAATTAAATCTTAGTGCACATGCTTTCGCATGGAAAATTACAAGCATCTGTTGTCAATAATTATCTATTAAGAGTCTAGTCTGATGACCTACAAAATATTTTCTGTAGAAATATACTATAAATCTGTACATATCCTTTCAGGGTTTTAAAAGGCTGAAAAGAAAGGAAAATACATACACTTTGATAACTAAATTATTTCTGTATTGGAGTATAATGCAAATTAAGACCAGCAATGGACAATGAATGATTGTTTCATAGAACAGCATTACAGAGGGTTAAAAATGAAAAAACTCAACTCAGATCTGGAAGTAAACCTAATGTAGGCCAATCTGAGATTATTATTGATTGTTGTTAAAGCAACAAAGTAGGGGCAAAATAGAAGCATTAAAATTAATGTTAATGAAATTTAACTATTGTCTTCTATTAAAAAATGCTAAATCATTTTCTTTCTTCATTACGAGATTGAATCAGAGCACAAATTGATAGTAAACATGATGGTCATTTTCTAATTCCATATGATTTTTCAAGGTATATGTAGGACATTTTAACTTTTTCACACAATTTGTCATATACATTTTTCTTTTTTTCTTCATTAATAAACTTTTTATGTTTATATTTTATAATGTGCACTACTGGACCTAAAAGTTTACATCAAAGTTTACTGTAAACATTCAGTAAGAACTAAATAATATGTGATAAGGATAATTGATCAAGCCAAAAGAATATTTCAAAAATAGAATCATTTTTGAAAATTTTGAAGTTATAGAAAGTACTGATGATTAATACATTTCTGTTTAGTTAATGTCAGTTGTCTGATGAACATTCAGCAGTTTACAAATTGCTTAAATTGTAATATCTATTGTCCAATAAACCCATTGTTTCATGATATGTCACCAGAAGTACTAGGTCCTTTTTAAAGGTACAATTGTGTGAATATCATCAATAAAATCAACAGTTATGGATCTGAAGGAGTTGAGAAACATTAAGTAAATTTATATACTGCTTGATTCCCTATTCATGTATAAGTTCATATTAGCTGCAGTTATTTAGTTTGCTATGTTATTTTGTGTTATTTGCATATTAACTTCATTTTAACTGCCATTTCCCCTATTGTATATAAAATGAACCAGTCTTGTCATTATTTTCAAATAGAGAGGTAAATACATTTACCTTAGATATTCAAGATTTTATAAGAAAATCTCAAATTGATGTTTTGAGTTATTTTATTTAAATTTTTAATTAATCTATGAATTATGCACAACAAACTAGAGACTCAGTTAGGAATAGAAAGTTTAAAGTATGAGGTATGTTTGAGTATAGGAAATAAGCTTCTCAGAGTTATACTTGATACAGTCTAGATAAGAGACAGTCTGTAGTAATAACTAACCCAGGGAATTTATTGTAATTTGAGAGATAACATCTCTATTGGTTTTTTTTTCTTTTTAAATGCAGAAAGTAATAGTCACCAGCAAGCCACAATTTCAGGAAAACTAACCAAAAAATAAAAAAAATCAAAATAGAAAATATCAGAAAAATGAAAGATCTCTGTGTACTCTTTTTATATCCTCAACATTGTCTTGTTACATTTGTCCTTGACTCTAAAATCACTGAAGTATTCATTGATTAACAGTTTGTCAGTAGGAAGTGGTTTTCCTGCGTGTATCACATATTCAGTTCATTTCACTTTTCAAACTAAATCCATATGTATTTGCTTAAAAAGTTATTTGAAATCTTACATTCAGACAGATTCTGTACATTGCATCCATTTGAGGTTTTGCATCATCTTAACACTTTTGTCTTGCATTTCAATTGTGCAAAATGCTTCCAAAAAATGGTTCTAGATTCAACTAAGCTATTACTAACTTCTCAATTTGATTTTTTATGGATGTGAAAAAATGCTGCTACTTGTCTATGTTATTATGTGTAAGTATATTATAATCTAATTAAGTAAAGTACTGTAGTTTAAAGAAAGAAGCATTTCTTTTGCTAGAACTTCTTAATTGTAGTTTCCTCTGAAGTTATTTCATGTAGATATGTGAGTGTTTTAAACAAGTCTGAAAGTGTTACATACTTTTAGGTTGCAGGGGTGCTGGGGAGACAGCTGAGGAAAGGAAGAATATGTGAAAGACCCCATGGAGTTCAAAGTTTTACCCTGAGTTCTATATTCCATATATGTTTTGCTTAGGGCATTTCTCATGTGACATTAGAAAAGCTATATCCAAAGGTAAATTTTTTGTGGCAAAGATTTGTTTTGCATTTTAACTTTTGGGATTTTATTTATTTCTGCAAAATAAAGAGCACTGAACTTTAAACTTGAATTTTTTCTGGACTTTTTTAGGTAATGAAAACTTTTTATTATTATTTAATCCACATGGCTCAGTTTAAATCAAGTGATACATGTGTATAAAACATACCAAAATCATGAATATGCTGCTAGCTTCACCTTAAACAAACTGATCAGTTTTAAAACCTTTAATAGGGTTTTATATAGTTTTCAAAGATTAAAAAGATAGTAAAATTATTTGCTGTATGTTTTAGTATTCTTGGTCTTAAATCATTGCAACACTTTCAGATTTGTTTTAAGATCATACAGTAACATGTTATATTTATACATACTGCTAGAAAATATACTTTTAGTTTTAAAATGGAATTTTTATAAATGTACTCTTTAATTTTAAAAATGGTGAACTTGTTAAGTTTAAGTCAAAGTACTTAAAAAGTATGTATATTATCCATACAGAAAGTTATGTTTTACGCTTATAATAAGAAATATTGGTATCTCATATCGAGATACAATTAATTTTTAAAAATCATACATCATTTAAAAGTCTTCACATTTGGCAAGAAAGATACCATTTATGTGGTTTCAAAAAATCCTCTATTGAGCATTTTCAAATATTAATTTTATTTTGGGGGAAAACGCCCACAACAATAATTTGCAAGATCTTTCTCAATAGCTACAGCTTGCTGTTGGATGCTTACCTTAACTATTGTTTTGAAATATAGATATATATATATTTAAAATAGTTTTCCAGGTATTTTCTTCTACCTTTTTTAAAAATAAATTTCCAAAAATGAAAACAGAGTTTATGTATTTTTGTCAATGAAGGTTTTTATTTTGTAGTTTATAGAATTTGTTCCTTATCAGTTTGATACTTGATCAGTATTCTTAGACTTTTTAATCTGTATTTATTTGAAAAAAAAGCACTCCTATATCTTAAATGTCCTTTTTTTTCTTTTCCCTTTTAGGGTGTTTGTTCTCTTGGATTGAAATTTATGCCCACAATTTTTTTTTTCATTTGAAAATGAATGTGAAGATACTGTTTACAACTTTTGTTAATTGCACTTTTCATCACTCTGATCAATTTCTTGTAAAGTGCTATGGGGATTATTTTTCCTGTGAATATTAAAGATCCTACTACTGCCTCAGAAGTTTTAAAAAAGGTTCTGTGGACAGAAAACAGTTGTTGCAACCAAACAAAACAACAACAACAAAAGTTAAAGGGAAAACTTTAGCTTACCTTTCTCGAATGAATTAAATGATTTATTAACTTCCCAATTACCAGGGTTATAACTTTGCTTTCTTCAGTTCCTAATACAGTCTTAAAGTATTAGGCACAATTCATTTACAAATTTAGTACAGTAGTCCAGGGCTATGTGTAAGTGCTCTCTTTATTTTATTCTTTACATCAGAAAAATCATGAATGTCAGTTTTGCCAGTATTTTACATTGAGGCTCATAGTTTAAATTAAAATTTTATAGTGTATGAGATGTAAATAAATCAGTATTAATTTATTGTAGGTTGTTTGACTCAGGCATTTCAAACGGAGATAGTTTAATAACAATGGAATTATATTTATTTGGTAGATTCTTTTGATACTTTTACTTATTTGTTTTATGTTGTCTAAACTTTGCTTCAACTAAGACAATGTAAGCAGTTGAACACAAACTCAACATATCAATGGAAAGCAATGCAAAGAGAGCAAATCATGTTTTAATTTTTTAAAATTTTCTTTTGTAAATAAACAGTACTGTGACACTTTAGGTGTGACTTCTGTTCAACATGATAGAACCAGAAAAACATTTTGCTTTCTAGTTATACTATTGGTTCGTTGTGAATGCATTACCAACAGACAATAAGAAAAAAAGCAAGATTAAGCTTTTCTAACATTGTCCACTTCAGAGGCAAGCATGCGTGATATGGAGCTCTAGCTTGTGTATACCTTCAACTGTACTTGCAGATGTTTTTCATTTGCTGAACTTTTTTTTTTTTCCCACAAATCTTGCTCAGTCCCAGTAAGTATCTGAAAGGTAATTGCTGGAATATGCATTTTGAAATACAGTTTTAAAAAAATCTGTGTATTGTTTCATCTTTTAAAAAAAGCACTATTGCAAACACTAAAAATGTGTTAAACTTTGTAGTTATTTTGCATTCCTGTACAAACTGTCATCACAGCAAAAGGTTTAAAATTAGGTAATGAAATATTTTTGTAAATAAATACCGTCAAGCTGGTATTTTAAAAAATGTATTATAAATTAATGTTTCTGGAAAATGTTCATACATATGTATATGAATGTCTCTTTATGCTGAAGGGCTCTGATTGGGCAAAATAAAATAATCTCTCCTGAAACTAAGTAAGCCCTTTTATTGTGGAAAATTTGTTTCCTGAATTATAGAATTAACCCTTTAGTTTAACCTAAAAAAATGATGAAATGGATTTCCACATTTACAAAATGAAAGGCAAGTTAATCAGGTAATTTGGGTAAGACCAACTATATTTTTCTTAACTGGCTGAGTTTTTGGTCAAAGTCATCAACCCCTGTTTTGGGTGAATGAGAATAAAGGAGATGGAGTGGAGTCAAGGAATAGTAGAGAGCTATCGATGCGTGCTTCTTGGCCTTTAGTGTGTACACAGATCACACTTAATTGCACTTTTCATCACTCTGATCAATTTCTTGTAAACTGCTATGGGGATTATTTTTCCTGTGAATATTAAAGATCCTACTACTGCCTCAGAAGTTTTAATAAAAGGTTCCGTACAGCTTCTGATTTAATGCCTACGGGGAGGGGCCGATTTTGCATCTCTAACAGCTTTTGACTAATAAAGATGTAACTCAGAAAAGACCAGGATGTACTTACTTATCGTTGTTTCCATTGCATTTTAGGATAAAGATTGTGACAGTTCTCTTTTTTTTTAATTTTGAAAGACGCATAACTTTATGGTGCATGTTTGTTCCACTTGGTGGCAGTCATGTCTCACAGCACTGTGTGAGCCTTTAACACGAAGTGCTTGTAGAATTTTACAAGAAAAACCACAGGCTTTGCAAAGGTTAATTTTATATATAGATATTTTTCATCTAGAAAGTTAATAACATTCTTAGGTACAAAACAGATATTTTCCTAAGTTATTTATTATAAAGGGATGTAGGATATTTGGTAAATTGATCTGGTTTATTAAAATAAATGTTAGTATTCTAGAAGTTATGGGCATAAAGTGATAAAATTTTAAAAACTGAAGATTTTTTTCATGTCTGGTCATTCCTTTTTAAAGAACATTACTTTGGGTATGTCCTGGGTAAGTAGCACGGTGTCATCCACTACTTCAGTCAGAAATGTGCTTGTTATTGTAGTTCTTCATAGGAGTTTGTAGGAAGATTCTGATTTTCTTTCATTACTTTTTAAAGGTATATTTGCTCTGTTTTTATATTCTTTTCAGGTTTTGCACAAAAGTGTTTTGCTAGGTAGCCTATGACAAATAAGTTTTCAAAATGCTTATTGCTTAGACTAAAATATCTTTTAAAGAAGAAAAGCTTTCTCTAAGTCATTTTATTTGTCTTTATAACTTCGATACTTTAGTGTATATTCTATACATTCCAAACATGTCTATATTCTAACCTTTAGTTTTGGTCACCTTATGTGATTTTTGCAGTATTTTAGAAAACAAAACCCCATCACTTTTTTTGTAACTGCTTTTCAAAAGCAGCATTTTTAAAAAGTAAGATACTATATTTAATTTAAAAAATTCAGGCACAACATAATACTTTGTTATTAGCAGAGGAAAGAAGTTTGAAGACTTTATTTAAATATCAAACTGAAGTCCTGAAGGAGTGTGTTTTTGTCTTCCCAAACAGGAGACCCCTTTGTGCCTGTCAGCAAGTTCCACTCTGACTCTTCCCCATTTCTTTCTGCTCCCTCCATTTCAGTTCTGTCCCTCTCCCCCATTCCTCTCACCCAAGTCTCTTTACGTTGTAGTTTTTTTAATCAAGTACCTTTCTTTGCCTATTTGGAGGGGATGGAGATTATTACAACTCCTGATGTTCCTCACTCCCCCACTCCAAAGGCCGGGTGGATGAGTAAATAATGCCATCCCTACTTCTTGTAACCTCCAGACACTCAAAAATCTCAAGATAAACCAAAAACAAGTTAGTGTGTGGAAGCCCCATGCTGAGGTGGAGGAGCACTGGAGGACTGTGATGAGACAGCATGCACTGCACCAGCAGCCCTTAAGTCTAGTCCCTGCTGCTTCATTAGGGTGTTTACCCTGGTGGCATGTTAGCTTTCAAGATCAAAGATGCCCAGAAATCATAGCATTGCATGAGTGCAAAAGTGCAGAAGACCAATTTCAGAATGTGAAACCCTCCATGTCCCTCAAGAGTATCGTGACTGCAGATAGCATTAGTCTAAGTGGTGGATCTCAAATTTAGGCATCGGAATCTCCTGGATACACAGCTCATTAAAGCCCAAATTTCTGGACCACACTTGCAGAGTTTCTGATTCTAGTAAGCCTGGAGTGGATTTGTATTTCTAACAGATTCCTAGGTATCGCTGATGTTGGTGGTCTGCAGACCACACTTAGGAGAACCCTGAGGTCCAGATGCAGTTTCTTCTCTGTATCACAGATATTTTTGATGTTTGCTTTACTATCCTGTAATGATATTCATAGATAATATGCTTGCCTCTACATTTAGTTTAGTATATAAAAATCAATGTAATGTCTGAACTACCAGACATATGAAATGAAAACAATTTATAATAAAAGTATTTTAATATGTAAATGCTGAGGTTTACACGCTAGAAGAACATAAAGTCCCCACAAATTTCTAAAACACTGCCGAGGGAGTAATTCCTCCTGCTCTCCCTCTCCTTCTAGGCTCAACCACACCCTTCACACTGTCTGACACTTGAATCCTTTTTCATATCTGTTCCCATCTGGTGGGACTGTCACAAATGTGTTTATAAAGGCTACGCCATGAAGTATACATGAAAGTGCAGAAGAGAAGTCTAAACTACTTACATGCTAGTTAGGATTTTTCATGTATTTTGTATTCCTTCAATGAATTTATAGTCTCTCTCTTTTTTTATTTATTATTTTTGAACTTAGCCAGAATGGATGAGAAATCCAGGACGTCTCTTTTTAAATTTGTGCCTAAAACCCACAAACCAGCACTCGGTATGCTTCTCCTATTTAAAAAAAAACAAAACTTCTTGATAAATAGAACAACGAATCTATGAAGATTATTATATAGCTTCTTATAGATTGTCAAATTCCATTACATAACCTTACTTATGCTAGCCTATTGAAAACTTATTTTGTCTGATGACCAAAACTCAATGTTTGGTTATCAATTAATCATCAGGCAAGTCCATTTGCCTACTTTTCTTCTCCTCCTTCTGCTTTAACTTTAGGAGATACAAATAGTTTTTGGTCTGGATTTTAAGATTACCCACTACCCCTACCATGCACATTGTACCCAATGTGTGATTTTTTTTGTCTCTCCACCTTACATTTTTATTATAAATTGTTTTCATTTCATAGGTCTGGTAGTTCAGACATACTGATCTTAAAAAACTAAGTGTAGAGACAGGTATATTATCTATGAATTTCATTACAAGATAGTAAAGCAGACATCCAAAACATTTGTGATAAAGTGTCTCCAGTGTCTATTATACCATTCTCTATTGTCTTTGCATATCCTTAGTTTAGCTCCCACTTATAATTGAAAACACGAGATGTTTGGTTTTCTGTTCCTGAGTTAGTTCACTTAGAATGATGTTCTCCAATTCCACCCAAGTTGCTTCAAAAGACAATATTTCATTCTTTTTGAGAGCTGAATAATATTCCATAGTGTATATATACCACATTTTCCTTATCCATTGATCGGTTGATGAGCATTTAGGTTGATTTCACATCTTTGCAATTGTGAATTGTGCTGTGATGAAAAGGCAAGTGCAGGTGTCTCTTTTAATGCAGCGACCTCTGTTCCTAAATACCTAGTAGTGGGATTGCTGAATCAAATTATAGATCTACTTGTAGTTCTTTGTGTAATCTCCATACCACTTTTCATAAAGATTGTACTAATTTACACTCCCACCAGCAGTATATAATTGTTCCCTCATCTCTGCATCTGTGCCAGCATCTCTATTTTTTTTTTAATATTGGCCATTCTGACTGGTGTAAGGTGGCAATCTCATTGTGGTTTTAATTTTCATTTCCCTGATTATGAGTGATGTTGAGCATTTTTGCATATTTTTGTTGGCTATATATATATATATATATATATATATTCTCATTGTGTCATTGATTCTTTGCGGTTTTTAAATTTCTATTTCATTTAATTCTGCTCTGATCTTATTTCTTTTCTTCTACTAGCTTTTGGTTTGGTTTGTTCATGTTTTTCTAGTTCCTTGAGGTGTGATGTTAGATTATCAATATGCAATCTTTCAATCTTATTAGTGTAGGTCTTAAGCTCTATAAATTTTTCTCTGAGCACAGCATTGACTGTGTCCCAGTGATTTTGATATCTTGTTTCATTGTTGTCATTTATTTCAAGGAATTTTTTAATTTTCATCTTGATTTCATTATTGACCCAAGGATAATTCAAGAACAAAATGTTTAACTTCCATATCTTTGTTTGGTTTTGCAAGTTCTTCTTGGAGTTAATTTCTAGTTTTATTCCACTGTGATCTCAAAAGGTGCTTGATAAGATTTCTGTTTCCTTGAATTTATTGAGACTTGATTTGTGGCCTATTATATGGTTTATCATGGAGGATGTTCCATGTGCTGATGAGAAAAATGTGTATTCTGTGATTTGGGGATGGAATGTTCTGTAGATGTCTGTTCCATTTCCTCTAGAGTACTATTTAACTCCAGTGTTTCTTTGTTGACTTTTTGCCATGATGATCTGTCTATTTCTGTGAGTGTAGTGTTGAAGTCTTCCACTATTACTGTATAGCTGTCTATTCCTTTTTAGGTCTAGTAGAATTTGTTTTATAAAGCTGGGGCTCTGGTATTAGTTGCATATATATTTAAAATTGGTATGTATTCTCATTGAATTGATCTTTTTATCATTATATAATAGCTATCTGTCTTTTTTTAACTGTTGTTAATTTGAAGTCTGTTTTATGTGATATGAGAATGGCTACTCCTGCTTTTTTTGGTTTCCATCTGCGAGGAGTATTTTTCCCATCCTTTTATCTTGATTCTAAAAGGGTCTTTGTGAGTCAAGTGGGTCTCTTGCAGGCAGAGATATTTGGGTTGTGTTTTTTGTCCATTCTGCCAGTCTTTATCTCTATAGTGGGACATAGAGATCATTTACATGTAGACTTAATAATGATGTGTATGGTACTGTTCCATTCATTATACTGGTTGTTATCTGACTGCTTTGTATTTATGTTCTCTGTTGTGTTGGTGTTCCATAGTCTTGAGAACTTTATGATTCCCAGCATTTTTCTACTGGTGTATTTTAGTATTTAGAACTTTTTTGAATATTTCTTGTAGCGTGGTCTAGTGGGTGACAGATTCCCTCAGCAATTGCTTGTCTGCAAAGGACTTCATTTCTCCTTCATTTATGAAAATTAGTTTTGTGGGATACAAAATCATTGGCTGACTGTTACTCTATTTGAGAAGATTAAAAGTGGGGTCCCAATCCCTTCTGGCTTGTAGAGTTTCTTCTGAGAAGTCTGTTGTTAGCCTGATAGGTTTACCTTTGTAAGTTACTTGATGCTTTTGTCTCACTGCTGTTAAAATTCTTTCCTTCACATTAACTTTGCATAACCAGATGATTATATGCTTTAGGGATGACCTTTTTGCATTGTATCTTCTGGGGTTCTTTGGGATTCTCTCTGGCAAGGCCAGGGAAGGTTTGTTTGTTTGTTTGTTCGTTTGTTTTCCCCCATTATTTCTCCAAATAAGGTTATCATACCTATTTGCTTTCTCCTTTTCCTCAGGAACAACTATGATTCTTAGGTTTGGATATTTTACATAATCCCACACTTATTGGAGGCTTTGTTCCATTCTCTTGATTCTTTTTTATTGTTGTCTGACTGTGTTAATTCAAAAGTCTTCTCTTCAAGTTCTGAGATCCTTTCTTCTGCTTGCTTTAGTCTACTGTTAAACTTCCCACTGCATTTTGTATTTCACTAAATGATTCTTTCATTTCCAGACTTTCAGCTTCTTTTGTTTTCTTTTGTTTTGTTTTCTTTTGTTTTCTTAGGTGTCTATCCCTTTGAAAAATGTTTCATTCATGTCCTGCATAGTTGTCTTAATTTGTTTATATTGGTTTTCAATTTTCTCCTAAAGTTAACTGATCAATTTTATAGTCTTTTGAATTCTATGTCTGGAATTTTAAAAATTTCATTTTTGTTAGGATTCATTGCCAAAGAACTGATGTGGTCTTTTGGGGGTGTAGAAAAATTCTTTTTTCATATTGTCAGAATTATTTTTCTATTTGTTTTCTCATTTGGGTTAACTGTTTCTTCTTTGAGGTTGGCAGGGGGCTAATGTAGGCACAGTAGGGTTCTCTTAATTATATAGAGCCTTGGTGTGATGAGTTTCTCAGTTGCCAGCTGTGACAGTCCTGTGCTGGGTACCTGCACTAGCTCACAGGGTTCTGAGTGGCCAGAGTGGCTCAAAAAGTGGTGTTGGCTGGGGTTTGGGATCAAGCCTTCCCCAAAACTGATGTATCATACCCATTGTGGTGGGCTGTACTGTTGACCTCCAGCCAAGAGGTGGCACTTATGGGAGAAAGTCAACTGCAGTGGTAGCTGTTAGGTTTCTTCTTGATGAATGTTCCCCCAAGGAAATGTCCAACCAGCCTAGGTCAAGGGTGGGGCTCTGGCAATTTCCCAAGTTGACTCTAATTTGAGACTTTGATGGGAGTGCAGGGAAAAGGGGTTGAAGCATCCCACAAGTGTGTAATCTTGGCTAGCCCAGTGGGGATAGGAGGAAGTCCCAGGCCACTGGCATAAGGCTATTGTGCAGGGCAGGCACAGAAGCATTTACACAGGGAGTGTGAGGTTGCTACGGCAACACATCTCACCCAACTCTCACCTTGGACTCAGGTAGTCTGCGATCTGAATGTCACAGTGTCGGGGCCTCAGGTGTTCTCAGACAACATGCCCAGGCAGGAACTGTCTACAGCCATGGAGTATGATCTTGGGGTCCATCCCCTCCCAGGCTGGTTAGAAAGCAGCTGCACTACCCACAAGGATTTAGTTGCTGGGAAATGACGGCTGGTGCCATTCAAGGCTTTTTTCCTACACCGCATCACAGCACAGCACGGTTGCGGATAAGGCAGTTTCCCATGAGAGACGAGTCCTGCAAGGCTTAGGACCCTGCAAGTTCGCTACAGGAGCACAGAACTCCTGAATTCCCTTCACTCACCTTCCTCGCTGCATCCAGAGACTGTGGTGGACTGTGGTGGTGCTGGCTAGAGTCTGACCAGTTCCATCCCAGACCAATAGATTTTTTCCTCCTTCTTTGCTCTAAGTGGTTATTATCACTCCTTTGGAGAGTCATGGGACATACTGCTGGTCCCATTCCTCTCTGCGTGCTGAGGAAACTCCTATCTTAGTTTACTCTAGGAGAAACTCACTCTAGCTGTCTTATGTCAGTATCTTAATCCTATCTCTTCCATTTGCTTAGTATTTCATTTAAGTGCATTAAAAGTGCACTTATATAGACATTTATATAGAGCTTATTTCAAATGCAAAGCACATTGACCTGAGTGTAAAGACCAGAATTCTTTTCCTAAGTTTACCCATAATGCCAGTGACCTTTTCCAAGTCACTCCACATCTATTTCATTATTATAAAACAAGAATCTAAATATTGGTCTTACCTACCTCACTCACACAGTAGTTGTAGGGATATAATAACCTCTGAAAATCATAAGAAAAACAATTAGCATACACACACAAAGCTTTGTGATCTTAAAAATATGTGTTCCTTATAAGCTGTTTGAGTCAGAAATATATTTGAATAGAGAGGGAAAAACAAATAGCAAATCTTATATCAGGATCAGCAAATCAGTATTATTACTGCTATAATCAGTATAAAAACCATTGATACATTGTCTTTGTCTTTAATAAAACAATTAATGAAGATAAATGAATCAAAATGTGTTTTAAGAAGCACCTGTGATTTCAACTGAATTTCATCCTTTTTGTACATTACTCTAGGGAGCCAACTCAGGCTACATTTATCACCAACTATCATCAGGACACAAGATCTTATTAAATTACTATGCGGTTGCCTTTAAAATTGAACTGTAACCAAACCCCAGTACTTGGCAATCTAGATTTTTAAAAAAATAAATACATTCAAATTCATAAGTGTTCATTTTGTTCTCTCTGGTATAGAAAGTAAATACTTTTTGGTGTTTAGTCATAACATTTTTTAATGTATTTTAACATTTTTCACAGATCCCTTATTAAATATTTTTATAAATATAAAAATTGTCTGAACTTGGAGAGTTGCCTTCCAGTCTCTCTACAGAGCGGATTATTTCTCAAAGACTTTGTTTTCACTTAACAGGTAAAAGAGAAACTTCAGAGTCAGGCCAAAATCCAAGTTCATTTTGGCTGCTTACCCACAGTGTGAACTTAAGTTACTTAACCTTCACTTATTTCCCTCAAACAACAAGCACAGTACCCACTTAGATTGTTTAAGGGCTCCATATAAGATTATGGGTTACATAACTCAGCAGAGTGGCTTCCCCTGTGAGGGCACCCCTGTGCTCTCCAGGCTGGGGGACAGCATGGTGTGGGAACTGGAGCATGGGCTCTGAAGGGAGACTGTTGGAATTCCCTGCTCTTAGATATACATGACCTTGGCCAGGGTAGTAACGTCTCCATGCCTGAGTTCCATAGTCTGTAAGATGGCAGTGAGTATGAAGTCAATGCAGTATGTGTCAAACGCTCAGGATAGTATCTGATTCATACAGCGTTTCATTAAACTCAGATGCCACTGATAGTAAGATGCACCATTATTGGTACTACTAACAAAGAAAAACGCTGAGAGTTATGTTTAGAAGACATAACCTGATTTTCAAGACGTTGAACTATGAAAATGGGCATCTACAAATTGATGTGGTAGTAAGCACTCAATAAATGTTTACTGTTATTAAGAGAGCTAGGAAATAAGACACCCTCCCTGTCTATGTGTAATCACGTGCAATCTGAGATTAACTACCATGAGGAACAGGACAGAACTTCTAAAAGTTTCTCTCAGGTATTATCTTAGGCATAGGTCTTTTGAATATGAGGCTATTGAAGCTAGGAATCCCACGTCTCTGCCTTAGGTAAGGTGGTGTTGCAGGGATCACAATATGGAAGATGAAAAATAACTCAAAAAGAATTCCCTTCTTTGATTTAGAAGATGCTAAAATAAGCTCAACTCATATCGCTGAAGACCCTTGTCATAGCCCTTTCTTTCTGAATATTTAAAAGCCCTGAACTCCCTGGAGACTTTCAAGCATCAAAACCTTCATCAAATGTGTTCCCTTCTCTCCCCTTAGACTCGCTCCCAGACACGTATTAAAAAGAATGACCTAAACTCTCTCTTGCATCTCAGGATGCAGTCCATATCCTTTTGGGTTGCTAGACACTTGGGGCGCTCTCTTGGGCCTTCAGCTGAGCCATGTCATCCCACATCTCTACTCTGGTGCCATCATAGTACGCAGACCTCCCATGCGTTCCAAAGAAAGGTGGAGCCTCGGTTTTCTTACTACTACATTCTGAAATTTTTCAGTGAATTCCGTTGTTCCTCTCCCCCTCTTGGAGCTACACTGAGGGATGACAGGCTCAGAGCCCTGTCTTCTTTCTGTACCTCAGCCAGTGAAATTATTATTGTCTGGACAGCAGGAGACAACTTTCTGCATGTGTCTTGGTTTTTTGTTTTGTTTGGTTTTTTTTGGATAACATCTAATAAAGTGAGGTTTACATCACTGATGTGTAAGGATGGTCATGTGCACAAAAGAGAATGCCTTGAATGAGGAGTGGGGAGTTAGAAATCACAAGCACAGGAGCCACGTGGTCTCTTGTTTAGAACCTCAGCTTTTGATGTTTACTCCCAAGCTGCCATTTACTTAAAAACCCTTTATGCCTCGAAGGTATCATCTATATTATAAACTCCAAAAGTCCATATTGACACTCAATTTCCAGCTATTTTTTATTCAACAAATATTTATTGGACACCAGGATGTGTCAGGCTCTATTTTAAATATTGGAAATAGAAAAGTGAGCAAAACCAACGCTGCCCTAGAGCTTACATCCAGAGACAGTGAATTTTTCTTTGTCTATGTATTCAGTAATAAAACTAACTTCAGGACAAAGAAGGTGATGCCCTAGCTAGCATAGCAAGGAAAAAAACAAACATTTTCTATGTTGGTTGAGGAAATACTTAATTTAAATAAGATTTAAAACCATAAATGGTTTGTTTGTTTTTAGAGACAGGGTCTCTGTCACCCAAGCTGAAGTGTAATGGCACGATCATAGCTCATTGCAGCCTTGAACTCTTGAACTCAGGCAATCCTCTCAGCCTCCCAAGTAGCTGGGACTATAGGTGTGTGCCACCACCCAAATAACTGTGTGCGCGTGTGTGTGTGTGTGTGTGTGTGTATGTGTGTGTGTAGATGGGGGTCTCACTATGTTGCCCAGGCTGGTCTTGTACTCCAGGTCTCAAGCAATCCTTGTGCCTCCATTTCCCACAGTGCTGGGATTATAAGCATGAGCCACCATCCTGGCCCCACCATAAATGTTTATTAAGCACATATTATTCTCCCTTCACACCCACATCTAATTAGTCACCCACTCACAAGTGGTTCTCAGTTTTTCCTTTTCATGTTCCCTCCTGCTCAGGCTCTTCCTCTGCTTCTGTGTCTTCAGCCTGAATTGTTGATCATACTCCTCATCAGTTTTCTTTGTCCGGTTCATACTCCTGTAAAGTCTCCTCCCACTACAGTTTGTTCTCCTATGCCAGCTCCAATGAGGCAGTTTTTTTTTTAAACTTGTCAAGGTTTCCTCCGATGACCTATATTGAGGGTCAGTGCTCTAGTTTGGCAGTATGGCTCCTTAACCTTAGTCTACCTTCTACATTCCATTATTTTGTTACCATAAACTAATCCAAATTAATTTCCTGCAATTAGCTCCTGTCCCAACAATATGTGCTGTCAATTCTCTATGTGTTTTTTCATGCCTGGAATACCCTTCATTTCTTTCTTAGCCTGGAAAAGTCCCGCCAACATTTTATGGTCAAGCTGCAATGTCATTTTCTCTTGAAAGCCTTTCATGCCCCCAGGAATGATTAATTGCTGTCTCCCCTCTGCTACAACACCATTTCTTCATAACATTAGTTAAGTCCTTATCAGATGTGGTGTAGCTTGTTGCTCATATATCCATCTCCTCTCTGGATTATGAGTTCTTTGAAAAAAGAACCTGTCCTATCCATTTTAGTAACTCCAGTATCTGGCATAATACTTGTCAAGCAGAAGATGCTCATTAATATATGTTAATTAATTGACAAAATTCAAGAGTTGTCATATATTTACATATTTACATACATGCATAAGCATTCACTTATACCCACATTCACATATACTTTATATGTTTTAAATTTTAATATCTCTATATTTCTGTCCTAAATGTTAAGTAGTTGCTAACATTTCTTTGGGAATTTATCCATAAATGTAAAAGTGCCTTTTATTTTAAATGGACTAATATTCTATTTGAAGGCTTTCATAGTTCTGATAGTTCTGACAACTAGACTGTTTTTGAAAGTTTATTGTTAATTCTGTAACACTTTATATTCTGAACTGCATGTCTTTAATATGTTGTTTAAATAAGACAGCTTACATACCTAAGAAGACACAGATCAAAAAACATGAATCACAAGCAGGAACTTTGGCAGTACCAAGTCAAGTGATATGATGGTTTTAAATGAGCAATTGGATTTTCATTCTATTTCAGAATCACTATTTAATGTTTTAGAGAGAAAGGCTCAAATTAGTCCACAGGAGAATTGTTTTAGTATTACTTTTCTTATTGTTCTTTTTTCTAATTTGTCTGTGAACTAGTATCTTTTAGAATGACTTGAGATCATCGTTTGAAATCACAAAGAAAAATATAAACTATCACAGAGAAAGCGAATAAGAAATGGGCATTATGTGCTGGGTTAAAATATAAATTGCTCTATCTTGTCTTTAACAAGCCATAACTTTATAAGGGATTAAATTCAGTTGTCTGTGCTGGGTTGGAGTGAGAGTTAGGGGTCATAATATAAGGTAACTTTGACGAGAAGCATTTTTTATAGTTCTAGGTGTCTGAAAATCTAGTTCGTAATAACTTCCTAGAAAAATTGTGCTTTATCCCCACATGTAAGATTGAGCCCATTATTTACGATTGTAATTGATACTAAACTAAATTTTTAGACTGTAGGTTAGATGTCATTACAACTGAGGCAAGAGGAACAAAATCACTCTACAACCCTATAAGCATAGGGTTCCAAACCTCAATCTTGGCAAAATGGAAGTCAAAGAATTCAGAAAGCAACACACCCAGATCTACAGAGGCAGTTAGCAGCAGAACTAGATGAGAATGACTTGGAGTAAAATCCAAAATCCTCATGGTCTACGAGGCTGTACACACCTGGTTTCTACTTGTCCCAATAGCCCCTTGCTCCCCAACCCTGCCAAACTCATTTCCCTTTCAACGCTTTTGCACTTGCCATTCTCTTTCCACCAGAGACCTCTTTTCCTATCTTTTCACATGGCTGACTTATCCACCTCTTTCAGGTCTCAGTGTATATGTTACCTCCTCAAAGAAGCATTTCCTGACTTCTATGTCTCAACTTGAGATTCTAAAATAACCTCATCTCCCACCAGCCATATCAAGTCATCTTCTACTACAGAACCTTATTCAATTTCTTCAAACACTTTCACAATCAAAATTATCTTGTTTATTCATTTTTTAAATCTGTTCCTTTTAGTAGAGTACAAGCCCCATCCCAGCAGGTATTTTGCCTATGTTGTTCTCTGCAGTGTCTCCAAACTCAGAACAGGGCGAGACACACAGACAATCATTACTTACTGAATGAACAGATCTCCTGAGGACTGGTCCAGCTTAACTGGGACAGAGAACAGAGCATTAGACTTAAAAGTTAGGAGTTTTAAGAAAGTCACAGATTACATGATCCTTAATTATCTCCTTTTTGGAGCAGGGAAGATAATGCTGCCTATGGAGCTGTTGACAGAAAAAAGTAAATAACACATGTAAAAGTACTTTATAAATAGAAGCATATCTCTATGCAAATGAGTGACCCAGAGCACATTGGTCTCTGTCTCAATTTCCTTATCTATAAAATGAAAGAGTTGAATTAACAGCTTGAATTGATCTTCTAGTTATAAAATGTTTAATTCTCTCATTCAATGGAAAAACCTGAAAAACTCTCCTTCATTTATGTGTCACTTAAGTGGAACCAACCTTTTGATTGCATATTAACAAATGATAACTTCTCTTCACATTTTCTTGGCTAATTGGCACTTCTGGTTAATTCCTATATTGAATTAGAGATTGTGCTAGTATAAGTGAGGTGAGAATGCATTCAATACCTAGGAAGTAGACTTAAGTATATCTTAAACAATATTCCAAATATTTACAACTTGTAGGGTAGGACCACCATTCTACCAGGACAGACACCAAGTCCAGTCAAAAACTCGTCATAAACATCACAAATGCCTGTACCAACATACACCTCATTAACAGTGTGCCCCACTTCATCAAATACTGCCATATTTTCTTTAATGTTCAAATGACCGTAGCCCTAAGTTGTCCATTTGCTCCCCCTTAGCAAGAATCCAATCTTTTCTAGAGTTTGTCTCCCCAGATTTGCTTGTCCAAGGATCAACCCTCTTCTTGTCTGCTGCTACCCAAACCACCTGTTTCCAGAAGCTCAGGAAACATGTGCCTAGTGATGAAGCTCTCCAAGCACAGCTCCAGCCAGCCATGCTGGAGGGCTGCACGCATTGGTGGCCACCTCCAGATTCAGGGCGTTTTGCTTTCAGTGCACAAGAGGAAAAGGAAAGTTCTGCTACTGCAGCTACCCTGGCCCCTGGATAGGTTCCTGCCAAGTGGCCTAGGAAAGACAAGTGCCACTGCCTTTGCCAGGCTTACCTTCTCTTCTTTTAACCCCCAGGCTCCAGGTGCCATTGCCTCAGTGATCCCTTTTATAGATCATGCTTACTTGCTATTTTCCCGCAGCCTGATCAGAGCATCCAGGTGAATGGGTTCAGAGAGATTCCAGTATCGAATTCATATTTGCCTGGAATTTGTTGTCCTTTTCAGCTGCTGAGAGAGTCAGGGTTTCTTTGTGCCCAGAGACCATTGCCTCACTTCTCTTGTCATTACTTGGGGGAGGTGGGCAGGGAAGCTTAGGATTACCACTTCTTTCTGGTCTATTTCTATATAACTAATAAAGCTGATCCTACTGTTGAAAACCGCTCATTCTCAACTTTGAGGTACAGTCAGTGAGTCAGTGTCTGTCTGTCTTGTCTGTCTGTCTGTCTCTCTCTCTCTCTCTCTCTCTCTCTCTCTCTCTCTCTTTCTCTCTCCATCTCTCTCCCTCTCTTTCTCTCTCATTTCCCCATCCATTTATTTTCTGGTTCTTAGACTATCTACCCCAATAATCAGGGTGTACCCTTTCCCCATTGTTTCAACAATCCCAAATTGTTCCCCACTTCTTTTAAGTTTTTGAGCTCTAAGCTGTAAGATATTACGTCCCTAATAACACAATTACATAATTAAGAGTAAACTACTATAGAATTTAATACCCATAGGTCTTAGGAAACAGCAACAAAAAAGAGATGTTAATGAGAAGTGATCATTAAAAAGTGGAGAGGTTTCCTTATTTATTTTTTATAGTATGTTAAATAGATTTAAAATGCCTTTCCAAAATAAAACCCCAATAACAGCTGTTTTTTTAAGTGTAGAAATTAAAACAAGAGTCAGTTCTGAATGTAGTTTGGAAGTATGCTAAGAACTTGTAAACAACCTGAGAGAACAGTCCTGATAAATGAGATAAAGAAACGCATAGAAACACTCAAAGAAAGGGGGCAAAAGAGGCAGGAGCAGACACCCCTGAATAAAGAAAAAGGTCTATGCTGGAGTTGTAGGGAAGCTGGACTGTGTGAGGCAGCCAGGACCTGGAAATGCTGCTTTGGTTAAGAGTTTAGGGTATTGATATGCAGTAATATGGTGGACAACTCTTAACCTGTACTACTTCTCTTCTGTTTTCATTTTTATTTATTCTACCATTGCCTCAACCAATGGAATAGAATTAAGATTCCAGAAGCAAAGCCTCAATTTCTCAACCAACTCATCTTTATCAAAGCCTCCACCACCGACCACTGGGGAGAGGAGAACCTATTCAGTAAATGGTGCTGGGAAAACTAGCTGACCACATGCAGAAGATTGAAACAGGACCCCTACCTATCCCCATACACAAAAGTCAACTCTAAATGAATCAGAGACCTAAACATAAAAAAACCTCAAACTATAAGAACCTTAGAAAATGCTGGAGACACTCTTATGGAAATTGGAACTGGCAACCAATTCCTGATCAAAACCCCAAGTACCCATGCCATAAGAGACAAGATAGAGAAGTGGGACCTTATCAAACTGACAAGCTTCTGCAAGAAGAAAGAAACCATCAAGATAGCAGGGAGTTAGCCCACAGACTAGGAAAAAATATTTGCCAACTCTATGTCTGACAAAGGCCTAACATCTAGGATCTATAAGGAACTCAAACATGCTGAAAAGAAAAAAACAAACAGCCTCATTACAAAGTGGGCAAAAGATATGAATAGACAGTTCTTTTTTTTTTTTTCTTCAGTGTATGTGCGTGTGTATTGCAGCTATGCTCTTTTACTTTTTATTTATTTATTTTTGAGTTGGAGTCTCACTCTGTCGCCTAGGCTGGAGAGCAGGGGCACACTCATGGTCACACCGGTGTCAACTTCCTAGGCTCCGGCGATCCTACTGCCTCAGCCTCCCAAGTAGCCAGAACTACAGGTGCACGAAATCTCACCAACTTGCCCAGGCTGGTCTTGAACCAGCGGGCTCAGGCAATCCATTCATCTCAGCCTCCTAAAGAACGGAGATTACAGGCTGAGCCACCGAGCCCGGCCGAGTCTTTCATCTTAACAATTAAAATACTCCAGGTTGGATTTGAATTTTGTTTTATTTTTAGCCATTGTTTTTCTACATAAAGCCTTATCAATTTTCAGACCAGTAACAGAAGGTGCCTGAAAGAAAGATGCTACAAAAATCAGAAGACAAAGTATAGATAGTGTCTTCATTGTTTTAAAACATGATATAGCAGAACTTGGTGCATTCTGGAAAGAGTTGAGTTTAAGTGAGGATTCTGGATTTTTTAAATATATTGTGACTGCATACGTTCCTTTCAATTACTTATGTATTCACATATCTATTCAGCAAACACCTGAACATATAATATATGCGGAGCAATACATACAGTCATAAACATATAAAGATAGTTAACTAGACAGAGCTTCTAATCTCATGGAGATCACACTCCTTTGGCAGATACATAGAACAAAATACAATAATTGTAATGAGTTCATCAATGCAGGTGAGCTCAAACAGAGGAGAAACACCAGGTTGGCATTAGGAAGTGAGGCAACACTTCCCCAAAGGGAGTAGGTTTAAAGAGAATCTGAAGGATGAATGGAACTAAGCTAGGCCACAGCTGGAGTGTCAAGGTGCCATTTCAAACCTTAAGGGCCAATTTGAGAACTGAAAGTAGTTCAGAGTGACTGGAATACATCGAAGGTGGGAAATGCCAAAAGTTGAGACTTTAGAGGCCAAATCATGAATTTGTTCTCTAATAAAGAATGGAAGACACCAAAGAGTTTTAAGTAGGAAAATCAGGAAATCAGATAGGTAGATTAGAAAGATTGACTCTAAGTCCATCCAGGTTGCTGTGAAGTTCATGACTTTGTTCTTCTTTATGGCTACATAATATTCTGTCATGTAAATGTACCACAATTTTTTATCCAGTCCTCTTTTGATGGGCAGCACTGTTGGTTCCATGTTTTTGATATTGTAAATAATGCTGCAATAAACATAGGCATGCAGGTATCTTTTTTATAGAGTAAGTTGAGTTCTGCCGGGTATATTTCCAGTAGGGGGGATTGCAGGGTCATATGGAAGGTCGATTATTAGATCTGTTAGGAATCGCCACACTGTTTTCCACAGAGGCTGTGACTTAAGAGTCTATAATACTGAGTGATATTTCACAGAAGCAAAGAACTGAGTATCACATGTTCTCACTTATAAGTGAAACTTGAACAATTATTGTAATATTATAAGGAAAGGATTGACAGTAGAGGAGTGGGGAAGTGGGATTGGCAGTAGTGGGAATCTGCCTGGGGAAGGGGGGGCACACCTCATCAACAAGGGTACCTGCATAATGAACATTTGTATACCTAACCCTGAATTGTACCCCACATCTTTAAGATAAAAAAATAAGAGGAAAAAAGAAAGAAAGAAAGAAAGATAGAAAGAAAGAAAGATTGCCTTCTCCCCTGGAATGGATTTAATTATTCAGGGATTTGATACAAGAAGTAATAAAATCCATATGGACTTTAATATAAAAGTTGAAGCTATTTTATATAAAGTGTGCTGTGTGGCTTTTGCCCCAGAGCATGAAAAGAGTGTACCTCCCATCCTAACAACAAGAAAAAGCAAGGTCATTTACAAAATCATAGCTCTTCTTAAACCCTTCAGAGAGCTAGCGTCACAGGGCAACCAACTCATCTGAAACATGACTGAAGACAGGTGCCCCTTCCCTGGGCCAAGTATGGAAGGATAAGGCTGGCACACACATGGGCAAGATTTTAGCTAAAGTTTTCAAGAAATTGCTAAAGGCCAAGCATGGGCCAACATAAGATTATAAAAGCCCTCTGAGTCACAGACACACAGGGAGTCCACCAGTCACTCACAGGCTCTTCTCACAGGACCCCACTTTCTGCTCGCAGGAAAGGTTGGGAGTAGGAGTGAGAAATAAGAGACAGTTTTCCTCCTGAGGAAGGTCTGTGGAGGATAGAAGTCATCACTTTGGGAAAGGCACAAAGCTTTGCTTGGGTCTTTATTCTCTATAGCACAAAAGCCTTAAGCAATTGTGAAAAGTTCATCACATTCTGTCCAAGGCACAGGTAAAGACCCATGTCTTCACAATAAGAACTTGTGAACAGCCTGAGAAGAAGACAGTCTTCTGGAATAAAGGAACAATGATAAGAACAGCAACGCTATCTCTGGGAAAGAGGCAGGAAACCACCAAAGGCCTGGGGCATTTGTTGTTCCCTACAGCTGGAGGAGGAGCAGGATCACTGGGAAACTTCCACTTTCAAAGACCTAGGGAAAGTCTACCAACTGTTTAGGTTGAACCAGTACAAGACAGAGCACAAACCACTTCCTCAACACCAGGCCGATAAGCGTCAAGTAAAAAGAACCATTTACTACTGAGAGAGAAGCAAGAGCATGGAAAAATACACTTTCTGAGATACAGGCTCACCAGGAAATCTGAAGTTGAAAGTTGAAAAAGAAAAAGGGAGGGAAAAAAAAAAAAACTTTGAGAAACCAAGGTCCCACTGCAAGCACAAAGTAACACTACAGGAATTTCAGTCTGGTGACAAACTGAGGGTATAGCTACAATACCCAACCCAGTTCAACTCAATAAATTGGCTTAATCTCCAACACAGAAGTCCAAATAGAAGCAGCATGTTTATTCCCAGACTTGATTATTATTAACCATTGTCTCCACTATCTTGAAATATGTACTTTCAACCAAAACTGTGAGACACAATGCAGAAGCCTTCTATCAAGAAAAAAATACATCAACACAACCAGACTACAGGATCCTCATGTTGAAACTGTCAGAAAAGGAGTTTAAAATAACTATTATTAATATTTTAAAGTTTTTTGGGGAAAAAAACAGAAGGCATACATGAACAAATAGGGAATTTCAACTAATTACCAGTAGTTACATAAATGGAAATAAATCAAACACTGTGATCAAAAAGCATAAATCAGCAGAATGAATTTTAAAAATAAGCATAATCCAACTCTATGCTGTATATAAGAGAGGTAGTTTAGATGCAACCTAGAAATAGGTTGAAAGGAAGAAGATGGAAAAGGTATACAATAGAAAGAGTATCCAAAAGATAGCTGATATACTAATATCAGAAAATTGACTTTAAGATAAAGCATTGTTACTAGAGAACATAAAACATGTTCTTCACATACAATGGAACAAAATTAAAAATCAATATAGGTGGAAATTTGAAAAATTCACAAATACATGGAAATTAAACAACACACTCCTAAGTAAACAGTGAGTCAAAGAAAAATCAAAATAGAGAGTAGAAAATACTTTGAGATGGACAAAAATGAAAATACAATATACAAAAACTTATGGGATTCAACTAAGGCAGTGTTCATACCCTAACATTCCACCTTGCGAAACTATACAGAAGAAGAGCAAACTAAAGTCAATTATGAGAAAGGATTATAATTTTTAAAAATGACAATGGCATGGTGGCAAGGGTATAGAGAAATTGAAAACCTCATATTTTGCTGGTGGGAATATGAAATGGTACAGCCTCATAGGAAAACGGTTACAGACTTTCTCAAAATGCTCAGCACAAAGTTAGCATGTTACCTAGCAATTCCACTTCTAGGTACAAACCAAAGAGTACTGAAAATGTAGCATCATGGCAGCACTCCTTGTGATAGCTAAAAAGTGGAAAAATCTAAATACCCATCAACTGATGATTTAATAAATAAAATATGATATATTCATAAAATTAACTATTATTTGCCAATAAAAATGAAGTAATGATAAGTACTACGACATGGATGAACGTTAGCAGCATTATGCTAAGTAAAAGAAGCCAAGCACATATTACTCTCTATATATGAAATTGTTCAGAAACAGAATATCCATAGAGACAGCAAGTTGATTACTATTTGCTAGTGACTGTTTAAAGGGGATTTTTAAATTTTTCTTTTCAACTTTTCCAATAATTGACTTTAGTTAGTTGTTCTTTCCAATTTCATAAAGTGGAATGTTAGGGTATTGAACACTGCTTTAGCTGTGTTCCGTAAGTTTTTTTATATTGTATTTTCATTTTTATCCATCTCAATCTATTTTCTGCTCTCCATTTTGATTTTTCTTTGACTAGTGGCTGACTGAAGGGGAAAATAAGAGGTGAGGTTGCTAATGGGTGTAGGGTTCTTTTTTGGGCTGATGAAATGTTTTAAAATTAGACAGTGGTGATGATGTGAAACTCTACAAATATACTAAAAACCACTGAAAAAAAGATAAAATGTACGTAATGTGAATTATTTACAAAAAAAAAAGATTCAGGGAAAATTATTGAACCACAAGAGATCCCAAATAGCCAAAGCAGTCTTGAACAAAGCTGAAGGCATCATACTATCTAACTTAAAAAGATAAAGCTAGAGTGATAATAACAGCATGGTACTAGCATGTAAACAGACACATAGACTGATAGAACAAAATGGAGAGCCTAGAAATACAGTCAATATTTACAGTCAATTGATCTTTGTCAGAGGGTTGAAAAACACACAATGGAGAAAGGATAGACTCTTTATTAAACGGTTTTGGAAAAACTAAATATCCACATGCAGAAGGATGAAATTGAACCCTTATCTTACATCATATACAAAAATCAGCTCAAAATGGATTAAACATTTAAATGTAAGACCTGTAACTTTAAAACTGCTAGAAGGAAACAGATTTAAAAAATTCCTTGACATTTGCTAGGGCGATGATTCTTGGATATGGCACCAAAAGCTCAGTAACAAAAGCAAAAATAGACAAATAAGATTGTAGCAAACTAAAAAGCTTCTGCACAGCAAAGGAAACAATCAACAAAATGAAAAGACAACCTACAGAATGGGATAAAATATCTGCAAACCATACATATGATAAGGAGTTAATAAATAAAATATACAAAACTCATACAACTGAGTTACAAAGAAGTAAAATCCCTGGTAAGAAATTGGCAAAGCACCTGAATAGGCATTTCTCCAAAGAAAACATACAAATAGCCAATAGGAATTTTAGAGTCTAATATGCTAGTTACTAGGGAAAGGCACAGCAAAACCGCAATGAGATATCACCTCACTCTTGTTAGAATGGCTATTATCAGAAAGACAAAAGCAGCAACTACTGGAGAAGATGTGGAGAAAAGTGAATCCTTGTACAATGTTGGTGTAAATTAATATAGCCATTACAGAAAACAGTACAGAGTTTCCTCAAAAAATTTAAAAAAAGAACTACTATGTGGTCCAACAATTCCACTTTCTTTTTTTATTTTATTTTATTTTTATTTTAAATTAGTGGGGTATAATTCAGAATTAGGTATACATGTTGTAATTGTACAGGTAATGTTTGGGTCTCCCTTGGTCCCCACTTCACCTGGTTTGAGATCAGGTACCCTTATTGATGTTGTATCCCTCCCACCTCCCCCACTCTGGCAGTATCCCAATACTGCCAATCCCTTTTTTACAGTATTATGGTAAGTGTTCAGGGTTCACTTATGAGTGAGAACATGTGGAACTCTGTTCTTTGTTTATGTGATAGATCACTGAGTATGATAGACTCTAAGTCCATCCACGTTGCTGTGAAGTCCATATGTTTGTTCTTCTTTATGGCTGCATAATATTCCATTGTGCATGTGTACCACATTTTTAAAATCCAGTCCAGTTTCAATGGGCAGCAAAGTTGGTTCCATGATTTTGCTATTGTGAATAGTGCTGAAATAAACATGTGTGTCGTGTACAGGTATCTGTTTTGTAAAATGATTTGAGTTCCTCTGGGTATTTTCCCAGTAGGGAGATTGCCGGGCCATATGGAAAATCACTGTCTAGTTCTTTTAGAAATCGCCACACTGTTTTCCAGAGGTTGCACTGGTTTGCATTCCCACCAGCAATGTAGAAGCGTTCCTTTTTCTTGACATCCTCACCAGTATCTGTTGTTGTTTGTTTTATTAATGATGGCCATTCTTACTGGGGTTAGGTGGTATCTCAATGTGGTTTTGATATTCATTTCTCTGATGATTCATGTGTCTTTTGGCTGGCCATATATCTTCTTTCAAGAAGTGTCTATTCATGCCTTTTGTCCACTTTTTAATGGGACTGTTTGTTTTTTTTTCCTTTTGGCATGTTTTAATTTCTTGTAGATCCTGGATGGTAAACCCTTGTCAGATATACAGTTGGCAAATATTTTTTCCCATTCTGTGGGTTGTCTCCATACTCTCTTGATGGTTTCTTTGGCTTTGCAGAAGCTTGTCAGTTTGATGAGGTCCCACTTATCTATGTTATCTCTTATGGCATGGAAACTTGGAGTTTTAATCAGAAATTGGTTGCCAGTTCCAATTTCCATAAGGGTGTCTCCTGAATTTTCTAAGGTTCTTATAGTTTGAGGTTTTATGTTTAGGCCTTTGATCCATTTAGATTGTATTTTTGTGTATGGTGATAGGTAGGGGTCCTGTTTCAATCTTCTGCATGTGATCAGCCAGTTTTCCCAGCACCATTTACTGAATAGGGGTTCTCCTCTCCCCAGTGGTTGTTGGTGGAAGTTGTGTCAAAGATGAGTTGGTTGAGAAATCGAAGTATTGCTTCTGGAATCTCTATCCTATATCATTGGTCCATATGCCTATTTTTGTACCAATATCAGGCTGTTTTGTGTGTGCATATTCATACACCATAGATAAATGCCAAGAAAAACAAATATTGCATGATCTTACTTATTTGTGGAATCCAAAAAAGTTAGACTCATAGAAGCAGAGAGTAGGGTGATTGGCAGGAGCTGGGGGTGGAGAATGGGGAAAATGGGATGATGTTGGTCAAAGGGTACAAAATTTCAGTTATGACAGATGAACAAGTTTTGGAAATTCAATGTACAGCATGATGACATAGTACATAAGGGCTCCATTATGTACTTGAAATCTGCAAAGAGATTCGATCTTAAATGTTCTCACCACACACATAAAAATGGCATGACAGAAATGTTAATTAACTGATTATGGCAATCATTTTACAATGTCTACATGTATGAAAACATCACATTGTATACCTTAAGTATTAATAATTTCTATTTGCCAATTATATTTCAATACAGTTAGAAAGAAAAAAATTCTAGAAATGGAACGTAACACAAATGTAAACTGCCTCCAAAATGCTCATTAATAGATACACCACAGCTGAGGAAAATAATTCAATGAACTTGAATATAGGTAAACAGAAATTACCCAAACTGAAAAAGAAAAAGTATTTTTAAAAAAATTCCCTTCAAAACAGCAGGGAAAATAAAGAAATGTTTAGATTAACGAAAACTAAAAGATCCCCCCTATATAAATGCACGGAGCGAAATGTTAATGTTTTCACATAGAAAAAACATATTATCTAGCATAAACTTATGTCCACACAAAAACTGAAGCACTGTTAATGATAAAAATGGAAGGTAAATATAAAATTTATTTTATTTACTTATTTTTTTATTGCTCTAATAGATAACTGTGTGCTCTGGTGCTGGGTAAAAATGGACTATGCCTACTTCTCTTTGTCTCTCCAATTAAATACAAATAAAAAGGAGGTCCAGAATGCAAGTAACATTTGGCAACTCAGGCATAGTCAGTGTAGAAACATCAGACTGGAACAACTATATGACAACCATGAAAAGTTAATAAGAGCGGTCAGCTCATGGAAGAAGAATAGAATTTAAAGTGCTATCAATCTAGCACTATTTCTCCTGATCCAAATGCAAAAATACAGCATAAAGCCTGGAAGTTGGCACTTAGATAAAGACAGCGAGAAACCTAGGAGTAATGCTCAGTACTGGCATAAAGCGTAGCAAAAGGAACCTGTAATGCCCAGAGAATGTGCAGATACAACTAACTTATTTTCTGCCATATGTTCTCTTATGCCAAAGCCTTCAAGCAATCCTGTGGTGACAGTGCCAGAAAGTACAAGAAAAAAAGTCTTGAACCAATTCATTAAGGGAGGAAACCTTCCTCTCCAATCAAAGAACTCCAATACTTTTTTCCCTCTATCTCTGTCCTTTCACCACTTGACCTTGATGTGGATGCAACTACAGAGGTTGGTGAGACAGCAGGTTAAATAAAGCCCCAGTTTTCTGGCTGTAGGACCAAATAGAGAAGCTTAAGGAATTCAGACAGCATCAGAGAAGGAGACAGCTCAAAAACCAGTTCTAGAAATTTGCTTATAAACACCTGGGCTCATCCCACCCCTGAGTTTTACATATGCGAATATGATAATAATCAGTATATTAAAAACTGTGAGAGTGAAATTAACAGGTAGACCACTGCCCAGATCCCAGAGAGAACAATAATAGGTGCACACACAAGATATATGCAAATACATATAGCTAGCTGACATTGGAATTGCAGATCACAGAAGGTGGGCTAGAACTTGTAGCCTAAACCTAAACCAGGTCAATTGCCCACTAAAAACAAAGCATTAACATGTTCATAGGGCTAAATGTAAAACCTCAAACCATAAGAACCTTAGAAAATGAAGGACATACCCTCATGGAAATTGGAACTGGCATCCAATTCCTGAACAAAACCCGAAACCCACAGGCCATAAGAGATAAGACAGAAAAGTGGGGCCTCATTAAACTGACAAGCTTCTGCAAAGCCAAAGAAACCATCAAGAGAGCAGGGAGACAGCCTACAGACTGGGAAAAAGTATTTGCCAACTCCAGGTATGACAAAGGCTTAACATCTTGGATCTATAAGGAACTCAAACATGCTGAAAAGAAAAAAACAAACAACCCCATTATAAAATGGGCAAAAGATATGGACAGACACTTCGCAAAGGAAGACATCTGAGCAGCCAACAGACACATGAAGAAACGTTCAACCTCACTAATCATCAGGGAGATGCAAATCAAAACCACATGGAGATACCACCTAACTCCAGTCAGAATGGCAATTATCAATAACTCAAAAAATAACAATTGCTGGAGAGGGCGTGGCAAAAAGGGAACACTTCTACACTGTTGGTGGGAGTGCAAACTAGTGCAACCTCTGTGGAAAACAGTATGGTGATTCCTAAAACTCTAAATATTGACCTCCCATATGACCCCGCAATCCCCCTACTGGGAATATACTCTGAAGAACTCAAATCACTCTATTAAAAAGATACCTGCACACGTATGTTTATCGCAGTATTGTTCACAATAGCAAGAACCTGGAAGCAACCATGCTGTCCATCAAAAGAGGACTGGATTTAAAAAATGTGGTACATATTCACAATGGAATACTATGCAGCCATAAAAAGAACAAAATCATGAATTTCGCAGCAACCTGGATGGAACTAGAGTCTATAATACTGAGTGACCTCTCACAGAAACAAAAAACTTAATATTACATGTTCTCACTCATATAGTAGACCTTGATCATCCAAC
>CAUYQG010131121.1:0-42201 GCA_963574415.1 Tarsius wallacei
ACTCTTACATCGCAACTCCAGCTTGTAAAAGTAATTGTAGGCCGGGCTCGGTGGCTCAGCCTGTAATCCCGCACTTTGGGAAGCTGAGGTGAGTAGATTGCCTGAGCCCGCGGGTTCGAGACCCGCCTGGGCAGGCGAAACCTCATCTCTACAATAAATCCAAAAAAATTAGCCGGGCGTGGTAGCGCGCGCCTGTAATTCCGGCTACTCGGAAGGCTGAGGCGGAAGGATTGCCAGAGCCCAGCAGGTCGAGGCTGCAGTGGCCGGAAGTGGCCACTGCACTCCAGTCTGGGCGACAGAGTGAGATGCCAAATCAAAAAAAAAAAAAAAAAAGACCAGAAAGGATATGGCTTCTTTAGGCACCAAATTGCCAATCTCTGAAGGACAGAAAGTGGTTCTAATGTTCAAAGTGAAGCACCTCAGCCTTTTCTCCTCAAAGCCTAGTCCTCTATGCTGGGCCTCCTCTCTAAGCACACAGCTTTGGAGACCTCTTTTAACTTGCTCCTCTGAGTTCAAAGGACTTGGGATCCAGGACAGGAAATATGTGTTTCTGATTGGACTCAGCTTGGAGCAACTATGTCTACACTGGCTTAATCATCCTGCATGATCAGCTCTGGGAGAAACCTGTTGTTGACTTCGCCTCTCTGGACTATAAAATTGATCGGCAGTCTTCAGACTTTTTTTTTTTTTTTCCAGTCAGATCTCACTCAGTTGCCCAGGCTGGAGTGCAGTGGCACAATTACAGTTCACCACAGCCTCAACCTCCAGGGCTCAGACGATCCTCCCAACTCAGCCTCCCAAAGTGCTGGGCTGACAGGTATGAACCACTGCACCTGGCTCAGACTTTCTTCTTTTTTTTTTGAATTTGAGTCTCACTCTGTCGCCCAAACTAGAGTGCAGTGCTCGCTCCCGGCCACCGCAGCCTTGACCTGCTGGGCTCCAGCGATCCTTCCGCCTCAGCCTTCCAAGTAGCTGGAACTACAGGCACATGCTACCACACCCGGCTGGGTTTTTTTTTATTTATTGTAGAGATGAGGTCTCGCCAAGTTGCCCAGGCGGGTCTCGAACCCTCAGGCTCAGGCAATCCACTCACCTCGGCCTCCCAAAGCACAGGATTACAGGCTGAGCCACCGAGCCCGGCTAGACTTTCATTTTTAATAAGTGCTTTTTTCCCTCAAACTAAATTATCCAGAGGCTATAATAAAAGATACATAAATAGGCCAGGTCTGATGGCTCATGCCTGTAATCTCAGCACTTTGGAAGCCTGAGGCAGGGGATTGCTCAAGCCCAGGAAGTCGAGACCAGCTTGGGCAACACAACGAGACCTCATCTCTACAAAAAAAAATTTTTAAATTAGCCAAGCCGGGCTTGGTGACTCAGCCTGTAGTCCCGCGATTTGGGAGACTGAGGTGAGTGGATTGTCTGAGCCTGCGGGTTCGAGACCCACCTGGGCAACTTGGCGAGACCTCATCTCTACAATAAATCAAAAATTAGCCGAGCATGGTAGTGCGCGCCTGTAGTTCCAGTTATTTGGAAGGCTGAGGTAGAAGGATCGCCGGAGCCCAGCAGGTCAAGGCTGCGGTGGCCAAGAGCGTGCCACTGCACTATAGTCTGGGCAACAGAGTGAGACTGCAATTCCAAAAAAAAAAAATTAGCCAAATATGGTGGTGCACACCTGTAGTCCCAGTTACTTGGGAGGCTGAGGCAGAAGGATGGCTTGAGTCCAGAAGGTCAAAGTTGTAGTGAGCCATGATCACACCACTGTACTCCAGCCTGGACAAGGGAGCAAGATCCTATCTCTAAAAAATAATAATAATAAAATTTTTAATAATAAATTTTTTAAAGATATAAAAGTAAGAATAAGCCAATAGTATCTTTCTTCATTTCAATGTTGTCATTTTCTTTTTCTTCTCCATTTAACTCCCAAATATCTCAAATTCTGTTTCAAAGTATTTTCCTTTAATTTACTAGGTGTATTGCTCAGTTATATTGAATAAACTCAATTAAATATTTAATGGGCTCTGCTAAATTACATACTGTGTGAAAGGCAGAAGATAAGACAGTGCTTCTGATCTCAAAGAAGTCAGCGAGCTATTTAGTTAAGGTGAGACTAATACAAATAAAACAACTAATAAACAATACAGTTCTAAGACTCCCTGACTCTCGGTCTGTGCCCAGCACACAGGAGGCTCCTAATTAATATTTGTGGAATGAGTGAAAGAACTACCAACTTTCTACTGTTCTAAATGCCATCAAAGTTGATCCTGTGGGGGTCAGAGAAGGCCTTGTGGGGGGAGCTGCAGAACTCCCAGCTGCAGCTGCAGAACTCCCAGCATGTAACAACCCCATCCAAACCTCAGCTCTAAGGCAGGACCAAACTCTAGCCTGGCTTCTAGCAGCAGAAGCCCATGTCCCTAGGATGGACATTAAAATGCCTCCCTAAGAAAGCTCAGTTCTGCTGGCAGAATTTTCTGTTTATTCTGAACATAGATCCCTGACCTCTGTTGGGGTTCAGAAACTGACACCCCAAAATACTGGCCTTTGACACCTGAACTGAAGAAGGCTCAAGGTCTCTTTGACCTGCTGCTGCTGTCTCTCAATCCTCTGTCTCTCCCAAAGCACAGAATGAAATTAAGTTGTTCCCCAATATCCCCTTATCTGCTCAAAATCGGAACTCTCCAAAGAAGAAAACAGTTACCTCTAGTCTCTCCCTTGAATTTTTATCAACTGAATTCATATGGCAGAAAGAAAGACTGAAGTTTGTCAACACATTTGAACAGACTCTTGTCACAAACCACTATACATTCTGTGGTCCCAACAGACTTTAACCCAATCCATTGTGCGTCCTTCAAGCTCATTGAATTCCCTAAAAATCATTTACTGTTCTCTTTAAAATCATCCACTTCCCCCTTAGGAGAAGAAGGGCATATGGCCAGGTGCAGTGGCTCATGCTTGTAATCCCAGCACTTTGGGAGACCAACGTGAGAGGATCACTTGAGCCCAGGAGTTTCAGACCAGCCTGGGCAACATAATAAGACCTTGTCTCTACAAAAAAGTCAAAAAATTAGCCAGGCACTGTGGCATATGACTTTAGTCCCAGCTATTTGGGAGGCTGAGGCAGAAGGGTTGCCTGAGCCCTGGCAGTCAAAGCTGCCGTGAGCCATGATCATGTCACTACATTCCAGACTGGGTGGCAGAGTGAGATCCCCACTCAAGAAGAAGAAAAAGAAGAAGGAGGAGGAAGAGGAGGAGGAGAAGAGGAAGAATAGTATGTAGGCATCTGTACCTCATTGGGTAATGGATAATCACTTTGTGACTCCCCCACGCATGTTAATAAATTTGTATGCCATTCCTCCTGTTCATTTGCCCTTTGTCAGTTGCTTTTCAGTGACCTTCAGAGGGTGAAGGGGAAATTTTCCCTTGGTCCCTACATCTTCTTTTCTTAGAGCATTTACTATAAAGGGCTAACAATTGTAAATCCTTCTTCTGTCCCTTTGAGAGATATGTGTATCCCCTATAGCTCAGATTGTCTTTCTTATGGATTTGAGAACCATTCTTAGAACCATAACCACCAGGATGGAATCCTAACTTTGGTAGGTCATTGCCAGCCTGGTCACATTGACACGGACCAAGTCTTCATCAATTTTTACCTAAAGCCAGCTCTCCCTCCCTCCCACACTGTCCCTCTGAGGTAAAGGATGTGTCACATGTGGTGTGTGTCCAGACTCCTCAAGATACTTACGTTATATATGTGCCATTTTTTGTGCATCCGCCTCAATAGAGCTAAAATAAAAATAGAGAATTGATTAAACAGTGTAACTATATTAATTTTTAGATTATTTTTAGACATAAACAATACAATCTTATTGGAAAAATAAAACATTCAAGAGCTTCTGTGCAAATTGAATGGAGTTCAATTCTTTCCCAACTGTCAGTAGTTACTGAATAAAATCTGTTTTCAAGCCAGACCCGGTGGCTCAAGCCTGTAATCCCAACATTTTGGGAAATAGAAGCAAGAAGACTGCCTGAACCCAGGTGTTGGAGACCAGCCTGGGCAACTTGGCAAGACCTTGTCTCTACAATAAATCAAAAAATTAACCAGGCATGGTGGTGTGTGCCTGTCGTCCCAGCAACTTGGAAGGATAAGACATAAGGAGCGCCTGAGCCCAGCAGGTCGAGGCTGCAGTAGCCGTGATTATGCCACTGCACCCCAGCCCGGGTGACAGAGTGAGACTCTGACTCAAAAACGAAAATCTGTTTTCACCACCTTCACTACTGTCTGGCTGTGTTTATCTTGGATAAGGATGAGATTAAGACCCTGGGGTAGGCAGAATTTCCCTGCCAGAAGCTCTGCTTTATGGCTTCTTCCAATTTCTGGCACTGGTGTGCCCCTCTCCACCCTTCCTAAGGGTCCTTTCACTGCCCATTTCTTGTGCAATCTTTCTCCAATCAATGACTGCCTGGGGGGGGGGATGTGGTCCTCACTGCTGTCCCTAAAGGCAGACTGGCTTCACAGCCCGGGAAAGGTTATGGTGTCTGAAGTAGCCCCAGATGCACCTAACTCTTAAAGGACTCGGAAACTCTGGCCCAAACCAGCAGCCCCTGCCAGCAAATTCTTATGAGCCCAACCTCCCGCTTCTCCCAGGAACTGTGGGATGGAAAAGCCTTCCAGGAGGTTGGAGATGAAGATACCATTCATGGTGTGCCTTCTTTTCCTGTTTTTCACACATCCAGAGGATCAAAACTGGAAGAACTCAAGAGGACCTCAGAGCTTCTCCAGAAGTACAACCTTCTGGTGCGGTAGAGGAGTGAAGATCCGGGGTGACCTCTGCTCCACCCACTGCTGCTACATTGACTTGGGCATGTACTCTGCACCAGGAATGATTTCCAATGCTTTACAAATGGCACTGTTCTCCCCTTTTACAGAGGAAGATGCTGAGACTCCAAGAAATTGAGTCTTGCCTGAGGTTTTACAGCCAAGTAGCAGAGCTGGAATCCAAACCCACTTTAAGAAAAACAAACACTTGTCAAAATTTTCATGGCTGGGCATGGCGGCTCACGCCTATATCCCAGCACTTTGGGAGGCTGAGGCAAGAGGATTGCTTGAGCCCAGGAGTTTAAGACCAGCCTGGACAACATAGCGAGATCTCTTCTCTGTTAGAGAGAGAGAGAGAGAGAGAGAGAGAGAGAGAATGCCCAAACATCTCACACAAACATGAAACTTAAAATAAGCCACTTTCTTATTCCTCAAGTTTAGCAAAATACTGAGAACACCACACTTTTTTAATGTGCAAATGGGTCAGCCCTGAAGATATGGGCAAAGGGGCTATGAGCGTAGTTAGAAACTAGTACAGAAAAAAATTTCTGTAGACTTACCCATAATCACATTTTCCTTCAATCTGGCTAAATTTCAGTAACAGTTGGTTTAATATATGAAAATAGTAAGATAACATGTCATCCTAAGAAGGAGTAATGGTATAAATCCTGTTTTATGTGTCTCCATTTAGTGAAAGACTAATTCAGCAAAGAATTTTGCAAATATCAAAAGTTCCATGAGAGGGCAATATGGGGCTGTCACACTGGTGTGACTCTTTTCAAAAAACCATGATTGCTCTCTCCAGCCTCCAAAATTTCCAGAGACCCAGTTGTTCACTCCAAAAATAATATTCCAGGAATTGATTTTTTAAATTATTGCCAGGAATTTCAACCTCTGTGAAACCTTCCTATGACAATCATAGCTGAAGAGCAAAAGAATTGAGGAATGTAATCTCTGAAGTCTGACCCTAGACAGGTTTGCTGGCCTCTTTGAGTCTCCCAGTTCACATCTGTAAAACAGGGTCCAATCCCACCCACACCGCAATATTTTGAATTTGTGTGTGTGTATGTGTGTGTATTTTTTTTTTTTTTTTGAGACAGAGTCTCACTCTGTTGTCCAGGCTGGAGTGCAATGGTGCAATCATAGCTCTTGGCAGCCTCAACCTCCTGGGCTCAAACAATCCTCCCACCTCAGCCTCCCGAATGGCTGGGACTACAGAAACATGCCACCACACCCAGATATTTTATTTTCTTAATTTTTTTAAAGGACAGGGTCATCCTTTGCTGCCCAGGCTGGTCTCAAACTCCTGACCTCAAGCGAACCTCTCACCTTGACCTCCCAAAGTGTTAGGATTATAGTCATGCACCACCAGGCCCAGCTAAGTTTTTTTATTTTTTGTAGAAACAGGATCTCACTATGTTACCTAAATTTGTCTGCAGTCTTTGGCTGCAAGTGATCCTCCTGCCTCAGCCTAGATTTTAAGATTTGATTGAACACACAGTTAATTCAAATAGATTGGTGGATAACCCATCCGAATCCACATCCTTAAGAAATGTATGCTTAGAAGCCTAAAGCAGGAGGTAACCAACAGCCTGCAGCCTGAGTCTTTAAGACCCAGAGACACAAGAAAATTAAGGAATCAGGGAAAACCCTTACTCAACCCCAGCTTCCACCTGGCAGAGACCATGGCCACACAGAGACGTTGCCCAAAACCAGGGGGCCTGGACTGGCAAATGTTTTCAGGGTTGGGGATTTTCCTGTGGATCTCAAAAACCGGTAGCCTGTTGACACACCTAGTCCCTCCTGAATGGCTGGGACTACAGAAACATGCCACCACACCCAGATATTTTATTTTCTTAATTTTTAAAGGACAGGGTCATTCTTTGCTGCCCAGGCTGGTCTCAAACTCCTGACCTCAAGTGAACCTCTCACCTTGACCTAGAGATACATCACAGATTAAAATTATGTATCAAAAAATGCCTCATGGCGTCATTCACTTTTTCGAAGATGATTTTCTAGGTTTTTATGAAAAGTATGTTGCACCAAGTAAGTTACCTAATGATGTGCCTGTTCTTGAAAAGTAGAAACTTTTGGTGTCATTAGAGCATGGCACTCCTGGTTGACACCTGTTGATGAATATGATTCAACTATGAGTACCTGGCTTTGTACATAAGATTCAAGAGCCATTAACTTCCTGCCTTAGAGTTTGTGACTTCAGACATGTCTACTGCTTTACAGTATAGAATTTCTCCTCACTTGCTTATTTCCAGAATGAATTCTGAAAGCATTTTGAAATTCCACCATTCAAGGTTCTCTGCCCTCTATGAAGGTAGTTTTTTTTTAAACTGTCCCCAAATAAGAAATACTGAAAATCAAATGAATGAAATAACTTGGAGATTCCCATCAAAGGCCCCAGTGACTTGACATAAGTCATCAGCAGGGTCTCTAAAGAATTTGCAGGGAGCCAGGTATGATGGCTCGTACCTGTAATCCCACCACTTTGGGAAGCCAAGGTAGGAGGACTACTTGAGCCCAGGAGTTCAAGACCAGCCTGGGCAACATAATGAGACCTCATCTCTACAAAAAAAATCAAAACATTAGCCAGGCATAGTGGCACACACCTGTAGTCCCAGCTACTTGGGAGGCTGAGGTGGAAGTGAGCCATGATCATGCCAGTGTACTTTAGCTTGGGTGACAAAGTGAGACCCTGAAAAAAAAAAGGAAGTCATAGGGGTGATAACAGGTGTTTATACACACACACACACTCACACACAAAATGACAAAAATCTGTTTAGCCTTTTACACAGATCCTATATGTTCTGGAGATAAAGGTAAGAAACCATTCCATTCTAGGAAATTCATCAGTTGGGGGAGGAAAAAATATGTGACCCTTAATCAGAGTCACAGTCAGCTCCACCCTTTAGGAAAAAACATAGTGTGTTTGACCTGGGTTCTTGCATCTCCTGAGTCAATATTTGCACATTCAAAACCTGCAGGTATCAGTTGTACATATTTGCTTTGAAAATAATTTTTGGAGTCAGGAAATCTATTCTTAGTGACAACTGCTTGACATCTCCTAGCCCTTATTCCACCATACATGAAAATTTCTCAAGAGAAATTAGAACTCTTACCATTTTGAGGGTTCTTACTATTGTGCTGAGAAACCCATCGCTAGAAACAAGAGAATTCCTGCATTCCTGGATCCAACACTCTTCCACAGAGTTTCACTTTTGATTTCTGGCTGGTACTCTGTCAAAGTGCAAAAGCGAGTTCTCAGGAAGCAAAGGTTCTATTTGTATTTATCAAGGTTCCATGACAACGGGGTTGAGATAGAAAAGAGTTAAGTCTGAGGTACCAGAAATAAAGACATGGGTTATGATTAATATAAAGGCTATTTGGGGAAGAATCAACAACGTTTTTGAGATCAGAGATGCCCTAGACCAAGTTTGTGGCTCTGGGATTAAGAGTCCCTCTCACAAAGCACTTCTGAGTGTGGCTACAGTGTAGCGTTGTCCACAGCCGGCTTTCTTAAGCTCCAGCTAAACACATACCCACACTTATACACACACACACACATACACACACAAACACACACACGAAAACCATGTCCAGATTTCCCAGACTGCTTGGAAATATTAACTTAATGCATCACAAAATTGTGCATGCTCAAGGGGGAGGCCAAAAAACCCAGAATTTATTTATTAAAAAACCGCGTATTTGATTCTTACATGTTTAAACTTCAGTCACCTGTAAAGTACTCTCTGCTTAATGCAATAACCTATCAAGACACTTTTCCCATTGCTCAGAACAGTTTTTGAACTCGTCAGTTTTGATGCTTTTTAGTACTTCTGCCATTTTTTGTTTCACCTCTTCCACATTGGCAAAATGTTTCCCTTTGAGGACTTTTCTCGTGGGGTGGGGGATGTCTCTCAGGATGAGATGGGGTGACACAGAGTGAGACTTTAACCCAATAAAATAAAATAAAACAAAAAATAAAAAAGAAAGCAAGAGAGAGTGGAGCATGGAGGTCAGGCCGTTTTGGGTCAAAAACTGCTGAACACTCTGCACAGTGTGAGCAGGTGTGCTCATAAATCATCCATCACGAAATGGGCAAACTCTTTGAAAGAATCTCAGAAAAAAATCACTGAAGCTGAACACAGTCTCTCACAACAATGCTTGCTGGTCACCGAAGCCATTGGGTTTCTAGATTACTTAGTGCGCGAGAAGCCTGTACTACAAGAGGTCCACCCTCTACAAAATAATTACAGGGGTTTTGGGGTTCCCCCTTGCAAATGAGGCCTTAGTCTCACACACTCCCTGCCACGGTAACCTTTGCCCTAACAAGGCATCTGTCTTAGTCCGTTTGTGCTGCTAAAACAAAACACTTGAGACTAAGTAATTGATAAAGAACAGAAATTTACTGTCTCAAACTCCAACATCAAGGTGTTGGTAGTTCCCCATCTGGGTGGAGCCTGTTCTTCATAGACAGGTGTCCTCACATGGTAGGAAAGATGGAGAAACAAAGAGGAGACAAATGCTGTGTCATCACATGGTAGAAAAACAAAAGACACCTAAGTCAGTTCTTTCCAGACCTTTCAGAAGGTACTAATCCATGGAAGGCAAGGGGAGCAACCTAATCACTTGCCAGAAGGCCCCATCTCTAAAACCCACCATAGAGGACTCAGTTTATTTATTTTTTCTTTCTTTTTTTATTTTTTGTTTTATTTTATTTTATTGGGTTAAAGTCTCACTCTGTCTTGGTGGCACAACCACAGATCCCATAACCTTGACTTCCTGGGCTTAGGTGATTCTTCTGCCTCAGCCCCCCGAGTAGCTGGGACTACAAGTATGTGTCACCACACCCAACTAACTTTCTTTCTTTCTTTCTTTCTTTCTTTCTTTCTTTCTTCCTTTCTCTCTCTCTCTCTCTCTCTCTCTTTCTCTCTCTCTCTTTCTTTCTTCCTTCCTTTCTCTCTCTCTCTTTCTTTCTTTCTTTTTGCCGAGATAGGGTCTCACTATGTTGCCCAAGCCGGTCTCGAACTCCTGGGCTCAAGTGATCCTCCCGCCTTGGCCTCCCAGAGTGCTGGGATTACAGATGCAAGCCACTGCACCTAGCCAATTCAGTTTCAGCACATGAACTGGGGGGAGGTGGGGCTTAAACCATAGCAGCATCCTTGTCCCCAATTCAGTAAAGCTGTCTATCAGCCTGGTTCATGCCTCCAGCTCTCAACTTCATGACCTATGAGCTAGTTTCCATAGGTTCCACCCACCTGCACCCTCCCCTTGACATTGTTTTGAACCTTGGTCAGTGTTTCTTTCTCATCACATTCCAGTCTTCAAACCTGCTGCCTCACCAACCCAGCAAAAATCAGGATTGCTTCAGGAGATCTGACCCTTCCAAGAAGTTGAAACAGGTAAGCTGTGCCTTGAGCACAGGTCTCCCAATCACGCTGCTCACTTTCACTCTTGTGCTCCTTCCTCTCATCCCCCTCCCTCACCACAGCACCAGGACAGCTTTCTCCATTCAAGCCCTGCAGCTGCATTCCTCCTGCCATACGATTTCATGGAGGAGCTGAAATTGGCTTCTCTGGTGGGTGTCTCCACAGGTCCACAGGGGTACTTGCTGTGTTGAGGAGTACATTCAAAGATCCTCATATTGGCACAGCTACAGAGGAAAGGGAATACTCATACACTGCTGGTGGGAACATAAGTTAGTTCAGCCCTGTGGAAAGTAGTTTGGAGATTTCTCAAAGAACTAAAAATACATTTGCCATTAGACCCAGCAATCTCACTACTAGGTGTATACCCAAAGGAACATAAATCTTTCTACCAAAAGAATGCCTGCACTATTCACAATAGCAAAGACATGGAACCAATCTAGGTGCCCATCAACAGTGGAATAGATAAAGAAAATATGGTAAATATACACCATGGAATACTACACAGCCATAAAAAAGAACGAAATCATGTCCTTTGCAGCAATGTGAACGGAGCTAATTAGCCTAAGCAAATTAATGCAGAAACAGAATACCACATGTTCTCACTTATAAGTGAGAGCCTAACAATGGATACACACAAACATAACGATGGAACAATAGACACCGGGGACTCCTAAAGAGGGGACATGGCGAGGGGAGCAAGGGTTGAAAAACTACCTATTAGGTACCATGTTCACTATTTGGGTGATGGACTTAACAGAAGCCCAAACCCCAGCATCACCCAATATACCCATGTAACAAAGCTGCACTGTACCCCCTGAATCCAAAATAATTTTTTTGTTAAAAGATACATCTTCTATCCTTGAGTTTATTACCATCAAGTGGCAAAGGCAATCTCACAACTGAGCAAAATTTTTTCATACCGTTTCCTCAGGCAGAAGGAAATGTTGTAAAACAACTAGATTGTGAAGAATATAAGTTTTATGTCAATGGCTTTGTAGATAAGCCCAGAAAAGAAGGTTAGGTGACAGCATGAAAATTTTCAATGCCAAGGGGAAAAAGTTCAATTGAGTTTAATGGGTCACAGACCATTGGTAAAGGCTTTTGGGCAATGGGTAGTATAATTGGTGAGTGATGTGGTAATACTGTCCTATAGACAGCTTGTCAGACTATTTGGAAGGGAGAGTATCTGAGAGCAGAAAGATCAGCTGTATCAAAGAACAAATTTTCATCAAATTAATTTTAAAGATTGAACTAGCTTTCATTAGCAATTCATGAATTGGGCAGCATTCCATCTACAAGATAGAAAAGTGCTCCAGTGAGCTGAGCAGAAAGCGTGAGTTTCATAAGCAAGAAAACCTGAAGGAAGCAGAAACAAGGAACAAAAAGAGGATTAGCCATTTCAAAGTTACTGTCCTTGCGGGTTTAAAGCAGAGGGGACTTTCCTATCACACCAACTCAGTTTGACTGAGCGCTGTAGATTGGTTGCTGTGGATCTCCTGGGTTTTTTTTTTTTAATGGGCCCATTTCTAAGCTTGAAAACATGGTGCCTAGCATGAGGGACACCATTCTGGTTTGGTCTGGTCTGCTGGGGCTGAGTGCAGAAGCTTAGTCTAAAATAGTCAACTCTCATAAATTGTTTTGTTGGGTTTGTTTTTTTGAGTTGGGGTCTCACTCTGTCACCCAGGCTAGAGGGCAGTGGCACACTCATGGTCACCCCAGTGTCAACTTGCTGGGCTCTGGCGATCCTTCCACCTCAGCCTTCCAAATAGCTGGAAATATAGGCATGTGCTACCACGCCTGGCTAATTTTTGATCTATTGTAGAGACAAGGTCTTGCCAAATTCCTCGAGCTAGTCTAGAACCCTCCATTTGCCTCAGCCTCCAAAAGTGCTGGGATTATAGGTGAGCCACCGAACCCAACCCATAAATTGTATTTAACAGCTGGAATGCTGCTATAATTCTTCAGAAAGGAAACTACCAGGACCTGAGTCAGAGTAGAACAGAGGAAATTTAGAAATAAAAAAGACCTCTCAAAGAAAGAAGCCACAGGAATAAGACACAATATATGAACACGTAAAAGTGAGATTTCAAATCCTGGTTCCAGTTTCAGCAGTGGTTCTTTGCACTCTCTTTGATTTAATGTAAATCTGTCCCAGAGGAACTGAGAACATCTAGATCCCTCAAACAGAAATAACAGTGGCCTAAACTGTGAATCCCACTTTTTCTTCAGTTATTCATTAAACAAGCATTTATTTAGTATTTCCAATGTACTAGGCATCAGGAAGTCAGAAATTACTAGGTGAGGTCCAGATCCTCTAGGAACTCGCCAACTAATTCCCTGACTTGCAGGTAATTATGTTGGTTTCCTTATCTCTAAAATAGAAAGCTGCCACTCAATTTTCACCCATGATTTTCCCTATAGCCAATTATTAAGCAATTGTCTTAGTCCATTTTCTATTGCTTATAACAGAGTATCAAAAACTGGGTGATTTATTTTTAATATTTCTTATAATTACGGAGGCTGTGAAGTCCGAGGTTGAGGGTCAGTATGTGGTCAGGGCCTTCTTGCCGGTGGAGAATTTTTGCAGAGTCCTGAGGTGGTGCAGGGCATCACACAGTGAGGGGTCTGAGTGTGCTGGCTCAGATCTCTCTTCCTCTTCTTGTAAAGCCACAGGTGCCTTTCCCATGATAGCTTGTTAACCCATTAATCCACGAATGAATTAATCCAGAGCCCTTGTGGCCCAATTAGCTCTTAAAGGCCCACCTCTCTTAACCCCCAATAGTCTCTTTGGGGATTAAGTTTGAATGTTGAGTTGTGGAGGAGATAACATCATTATATAAGTGTATAATTATATACACTTATATATATATATATTATACACACTTATATCTATATGGCAAGATGATCACTTGAGTTTGGGAGGTTGAGGCTACAGTGAGCTATGATTGCGCCAAAGCACTCCAGCCTGGGCAACAGAGCAAGGCCCTACCTTAAAAAAAAAAGACTTAATCTTATAAATCAATAGAAGCCAAAGAAAGAATCTAGAATTATTATAATCAATATATCTAATTAATTACTATAATGGGAAATAGTGAAAACATGCTTGCCCCTGCATTTTGACAGTCCCTTTAAATTTTATATTATTATATAAATGTACACTCTCTTTGAGCTATCACTAGCCACTGCTAATGCATGAATAATTTATTATGTTCCCTCTTCTAGCTGTCTTATCAAGGAGACTACAAAGTTTAATGAACATCATTTCAACTGGTGGATTCTCAGACATCACAGAGGACCAGAGGCAATGGTCCTTCACAGATTTGTTGAAAGTAAAATTTCTCAGAATTGTGAACACTGCTAGGAGTATGCAGTGGTATGCTATGCTGTTCTCAGAGCCACAGGTAACAGGGCACATTATTCTGAAGACTCTATTTTTACTTGAAGTTCTAAAGTAATTTATTCATTTGAAGTAGTTCACATTAAAACACACCAATACATTATGCACCAGACTGTAAATTTTGAACTGTTTTTTTAACTTTAAATGGGGGACTAAAAATAAATTTAGTACTGAGGTGTTTGGGAGCACATGGAAGGGACTGAGGAAAAGAGAAGAAGAATGCAAATATATGGACTCTTAGTTGTACACCAGGGAAAGGCTTGGGAACCCTGATGATATATCCAGCTCAAACCAATGCCTCACCTGCCTTAGGGTGGAAAGAAAAGTCCGGGACCACTCAATGAGATCCACAACTCAGACTTTCTGAGCGTTCTTACTTTTTTTCCTTTTCTTTCTTTCTTTTTTTGTTTGTTTTTAGTTGGAGTCTCACTCTGTGACCCAGGCTGGAGTGCAGTGGCACACTCACCGTCACTGCAGCCTCAACCTGCTGGGTCAGGTGACCCTTCCACCTCAGCCTTCCAAGAAGCTGTAACTACAGGTCTATGCCACTATGCCTGGCTAATTTTTTGATTTATTGTAGAGACGAGATCTTGCCAAGTTGTCTAGGGCTCGAGCAATCCTTTCACCTCCGCCTCCCAAAGTGCTGAGATGACAGGCGTGAGCCATTGTGCCTACCTTTTTTTGAGTCGGTGTTTCACTCTGTTGTCCAGGCTGGTAGACAGTGGCACCACTACAACTCACTACAGCCTCGACCTCCTCAGCTCAAGCAATCCTTCCTCCTCAGTCTCCCATGCCACCACACCTGGCTAATTTTTTTATTTTTTTGTAGAGACAAGCTCTCACTATATTGCCTAGGCTGGTCTTGAACTCCTGGGCTCAAGCAATCCTTCCTCCTTGGCCTCCCAAAGTGCTGAGACTACAGGCATGAGTTATCATGCCTGGTCACATCCTTTTAAAAATTTTTAAATTAAACATTTTTAACACTTTAAAAATTGCTTTCCATATTCCCTATATTTACTTTCAGTGGAACTTACATGTGCTTTATAGATCTAAACCTATTGGCTACAGGTTATAAACTCAATAGCCCTCTGAAATCAGAGAAAGAGACTTTAATAGAATGACCACACAGTGGCTGCCACTGGCATGTAAGAGGTTAACACAATTGTGAAGATAAGCACCATCACAGTCAGAGCATAACTGATTCCCCATCATTATCCATAAGTCCCTGATGTGTCTCAACCAAATTGTCACCAGCTTGGGGTCTCACCACCACCACCTCACAAGGCCCTTAAAGAACTCAATTGCCCCAATTCTTTGCCCTTCGGGGATGTCAATATAAATCCTGACACAAAGTGAGCCATCTCTATAGTAACCATAGAAAAATCTAGACATAAGAGGAACTTTGGATCTCTTGAACTGAAATAAGAAAATCTGGCTCAAAGATATGCTTTTCAGATGTCAAAGATGATGTATTCAAAAGAGCAAGCTTGAAATTATTCAAGTCAATAGTCATTTACTTTAATCTAGAGATTTGGTTTTGGCATTTGCATACATCTTCCTCAAAGCTTATTATGTGGTCAAAGATTCTTATTTCAGATAAAGACTTAAGAATGGGCTGGGCGCAGTGGCTCAAGCCTGTAATCCCAGCACTTTGGGAGGCGAGGCGAGAGGATTGCCTGAGACCAGCCTGGGCAACATGGTGAGACCTCGTCTTTACAATAAATTTTAAAAAAATTAGCCAGGCGTGGTTGCATGCCTATAGTTACAGCTACTTGGAAGACTGATGCAGTTGGATCGCCTGAGTCCATCAGGTCAACGCTGGGATGACCGTGAGTGTGTCACTGCACTCCAGCCTGGACGATGGAATGAGACTCCAACTCAAAAAATAAAAATAAAAAGATTGGTTGACAAGGACTCTTAGGGTGGGGGCCAAGACATTTTTAAAGTACTGTTAATATTTTCTTATCATTGCATCATGAACTTCTACTTTTCCTATTCTCACACCAGCTACTCAAATTCTACATTTATAAATCAACTTGTTTAACCTTGAATGAAAAAAGATCTTTCTGGTCTAAAGACTTTTCAAGACAACTTAACACAGAAACTGATTGTAATCAAAACTTATACATCCACATGAGGTCTTCTCCCAGTGGAGTCCTGATGTCCCTGAAGGTAACACTTGAAGAAAATAATTTTGTTCCTCCTCAAAGATCTTGGAATATAAACAAAAATTTTATATTTTGGTTTCCTACTTTACAGGCAAAGAAACCAAGATCTTAATTAATTTTGAGAATTAATCTCACCCTGGACAATATAACAAGACTTCTATCTCTACAAAATAATGTTAAAACTTAGTCAGGCATGGTGGCATATGCTTGTAATCCCAGCTAGTTGGGAGACTGAGGCAAGAGGATCACTTGAGCTCAGGAGGTTGAGGCTGCGGTGAGCTATGATTGAGCCACTGCACTGCGCTCCAGCCTGGGCAACAGATTGAGACCCTGTCTTAAAAAAAAAAAAAAAAGACTTGGTCATATAAATCAATAGAAGCCAAGGAAAGAATTCTTATTTTCAAGGGATCTAATTAATTAGTGAGAAATAGTGAAAGCATCCATAAATCATACTAAATGTTAACATACCTCACCCTTGTTCCCTCCTGCATTTTGGCATCCCCTTTAAATTTTGAAACCTGCAAATAACATAAAATACTATCATTATAGTTTTGAGACAGACTCTAATAATCTAGTGAACCACCACTATTGTAGATTATAGAAAGCGGACTTTTTGTTCAACAATTCATCTCTTTACTTAAGCCTCTTATGCTACTTATTACCTTCATTTGTGGTGTTTTCCCACTTACCATACTTTAGTTCTCATCACGTCAGAAGTTCTGGAAGTCCAGCTTCAGAATGAATGTTAAGGATAGACATTTCATCCTCACTCCCAGCAAGCGGCTACATATCTAAGCACTAAATTAGATCCTGTACAAAACAAAGGATGTCTTAGTAGTCAATAGAAATATGAGCTTCCAGCCGGGCTCGGTGGCTCAGCCTGTAATCCTGCACTTTGTGAGGCTGAGGTGAGTGGATTGCCTGAGCCCATGGGTTCGAGACCTCATCTGGGCAACTTGGCGAGACCTCATCTCTACAATAAATCAAAAAAAAAAAAATACCAGCCGGGCGTGGTAGCGCGTGCCTGTCGTTCCAGCTACTCGGAAGGCTGAGGTGGAAGGATCACCGGAGCCCAGCGGGTCGAGGCTGCGGTGGCCGGGAGCGGCCACTGCACTCCATTCTGGGCAACAGAGTGAGACTCCAACTCAAAAAAAAGAAAAGAAATATGAGCTTCCTATGATTTCTTTGCAATTGTTCAGCTGTACATGATGGTGTGCACAAAGGGGGACCTCCCAAAAACAGAATTTATTTATAAAAAACTATGTATTTATTCTTACATGTTTGGACTTCAGTACCTTCAAAGTACTTTCTGATGCAATACACCTGTCGAGATGCTTTTTTCAGTGCTCAAAACAGCTTTTGAGCGCATCCATTTTGATGCTTTCCAGTGCTTTTGCTATTTTTTGTTTCACCTCTTCCACATCAGCAAAGTGTTTCCCTTTGAGGACTTTTTTCATGTAGGAAAACAAAAAAAATGTTGCTCAGGGTGAGATTTGGTGAATAGGGAGGGGGAGGCATGAGGGTCACATCATTTTTTATCAAGAACTGCTGTGTTCAGTGTGTAACTCAGTGCAGGTTGGGCAGGTGCACTGTAAATCACTGTAAATGGGTAAATGGGATGAAAGAATCTCCAAAAAAAATTTCACTGAAGCTAAATGCAGCCTCTCACAACAACACTAGCAGGTACACTGATGCCGATGGATTCCTAGAACACTTACCTAGTCAGGGAAACCAGTATACTAGAGTCCCACCCTCCAAAAAAATAATTCAGTGCTTTTTGGGACAAACCACACAAAAGCCTACATGGGATGTTAATTGCGTTGTACATTTTCTGCATGTCTTTAAACACCTTAGCTCCTCTTTCACATTTTTTGTCATCCGATAAAAGATTGTTACTTTGATATCCAAAAGCATGTTAAAACAGTTGCATGCTCTTTTACCAGTAAGGCATTTCCAAGTCGTTTGTTTTGTTGTTTCTGGGAAAGGATGTTCATTTTCTCTCTTCCTTCCTCCTCTTCCTCTTGCCCTTCTTCTCACTTCTTTCTTTTTTCCTTCGAAAGTGTGTACTTTATATTGCACATGTGCTGTATTATTAGGGGAAATGTGTAAAAAGATGTTTTCTTTTGCCATTTAATTATACAACCTATCCTGTTTTATTTTCAAAGAAATAGTTAATAATTCAACTTGCAATTATTAAAGAATGCCCATATGTATAAAGCATTGTTCAGATTTAAAACAGTTAATACTCATCAATTCAGTGCTATTCCTGGAAAAACCCCATCAAATTTAAATGTGTTTTACACAGTGGGTAGGGGCATTTGTATTAATTGTTTCTTCTTTACACTTTTCTCCATCTGATAAATATAAGAGCTCAAGTACTATCTTTCCTTCAAGATAACTTATATACTTGAAATCAGTTAACATAATAGTTTTTCAAGGTTTTTTTTAATGTAATGTCAAAGAGAAATAAACTAAATGATACCTTTAAAAGAAGAAAAGAAAGAATGTTATCAACTCTGCACCACACATCTAGATCCCCAAAGAGTTGTCAGGTTTGGCCAGAGTAGCAGGAAACCATCCAAGTTAGAGATGCAGGGAAAAGTCATTTTCACATGAGATTAGGCAGACAACAAAGAACTATCAAGAGATTGTTTCTAGCTCATTACATTTGTGTGCACTCGTTTTCATCAAGAAGAGATGAGTTAGGCAGTGCAGGATAAGATGATAAGAAAAGATGGAGAAATGGAGGGAACCCGAGATGTGCACATATTCTTCTGCCTTGGCAACTGCTGCCTCTTTCAATACCCGGGAGAGCTGACCCAGCCTCTTACTTAATTGATTGCTTGATATATTCTCTTTCATTCCCATATTCCTCTTGCATTCCCTTTCTCTGGCCACTGAGCATTCTACTGTAGTTAATGCCAATCTGTTTGTTTTAATAAGTTCTTACAAATTGATATTTTTGTTTTGTGTGCATATATTTTTCATATTAATTCACATAATTTTTTTGTCATTCGGAATCTCACTCTGTTGCCCAGACTGGAGTGCAGTGGCATGATCACGACTCACCACAGCCTCAACTTCTGGGGCTCAGGCAATCCTTCTGCCTTAGCCTCCCAAGTAGCTGGAACTACAGGTGCATACTACCACACTCGGCTAATTTTTTTATTTTTTGTAGAGATGAGATCTTGCTATGTTGCCTAGGCTGGTCTTGAACTCCTGGGCTCATGAGATTCTCCTGCCTCAGCCTCCCAAAGTGCTGAGATTACAGGTATGAGCTATCACACCCAGAGTAATCCACATAAATGAACTGGTATTTAGTTTTCCATTCATTTTATTTTGTACTTTTTTTCATGAAGCACTAGAATTTTAAGATCCATCCATGTTGCTATTTGTCCTCATATCTGTTGCTTCTGCAGGGCCAAGGGAAAACTTTCCCGTCACCCTCTGAAGGTTCAGTGAAAGTCAACTGACAAAGGGCAGATTAACAGATGAAATGGCATACAGATTTATTAACGTGCACGGGGGAGAATGAGAGTGACTGCCCTACCATGCAATGGTGTAGAGATGGTTATATGTCCCTTTCTCCCCTTCTTAGGGGAGAAAGGATGTGGGAAAGTTTGGGTGATTTTAGGAGAATAGTAAATGATTTGGGGGGAATTTTACTGACTTGAAGTACATACAGTGGCCTGGGACAAAGTCTGTAGGGCTCACGGGGCACGCAATGGTTTGTGACAAAGATCCGTCCAGGTGTGTTGACAGCCTGTAGACTTTCTTTCTGTTGCACAAGTTCAATTAATGAAAACTCGGGGAAGGGACCAGAGGTGATTGTTTTCTTCTTTGGTGGATTCAGACTTTAGACAGATCAGGAACAACTTCTTCCTGTGCTTTGGGAGAGACAGAGAATTGAAAGATGGTGACAGGGTGGGGTGGGGTGGGGAACCAGAGAGACCTCGGGGCTTCTGCTTCAGCTCAGTATGTCAAAACACCATATTTTGGGGTGTTCATTTCTGAACCCCAACACTCCTATTACCCTATGGTGTGGATTTGCTGCCTAATACTTCACAGTCCAGTGTGGGCATTGCTAGCTGTTACTTTCTTCCCTCTCTCCTTTGAGTCATCCTAGAGCCATCCCTACTCTAGGAAAGTTCCAGATGAGGGATTGAGGCCTACTCTGACTCAGCAGACGAGTCTCCCCAAAAGCCCATGCCCTACTTGAAGGCCTAATTTGGGGAGGTGTTTGGACTGCCTGGAAGTCCTGGGCTGGATAAACGCCGTATGGGAAGGGCAACTAATTAGTCTTCACACTGGTTCAGGCAGGGCGGGTCTCTAGGATTTCCAGGCCCAGTCCCTGACTTCACCCTTCCCTGACCCAGCAGAGCCTGGCCACCACTCAGGGCATGATAGTAGTAGCCATTGACTTTGCGAACTTTATAAATCTGACGAATGATGCTCTCTTAGACTCCCTCCTTCCCTCCTTCCCTCCCTCCTTTTTTCCGACCCTCCCACCTTCCTTCCCTCTCTCCCTCCCTTCCTTCCCTCTTCCCTTCTAATCACGTTTATACGTTAGCCTAGAAGAAAAATAGGGGTAGTTTGTGCAAATACGTACAATGTCTACAAATATTTGAGCAAAGTAATTTTTTGAGCCAAAAGTTTTTCGTTTTTCACATGGTAACCAGGGATGTTACTTGCCTCAACACATTTATATATCAAGTCATTGTATGAGGAAGAACGATCCTGAATCCAAAGTGAGGTTGAATTTAAGCACCACCTTAACAGCTGGGTGACTTTGAACAAATTATTAAACCTCACAGAAGCTCACTGGTAGTTTCCTCACTTGTCAGACTGTAATAAAATGACTTTGTTTTTGTGGAAAGATCATATTTGAAAAGTGTAGGAAGTACAATAGGTTCTCCATACACAGAAGTTACAATTGACTATACACACCACTCTTCCTATTATTTCCACGAAGATTTAAATTCTTTGAGCAAAGAAGTCATAATCCTTGATTTTAAAATTTTCACATTTTACTGAAGATTTTGTTGCATTAATTTTTATGACAAATTCCTTCCTTTAATGTTAGATAACAGCCATTGAAATAGGAAGCAGTTTAAAATTTAGCCTTAAATGTTCTGATCACAACATTGCCTTCAACGGTTAAATTTTACCCCATTGTTACATGAGCTTCTAACTGAATGCTTTCTGCGTACATATCTATTTATTCAGAAGTTTTGTTTTGTTTTGTTTTGAGTGAGGGTCTCACTCTGTCGCCCAGGCTGGAGTGCAGTGGCACAATCATGGCTTACCACAGCCTTGTTCACCTGAACTCAGGCAATCCTCTCACCTCAAGCCTCCCAAATAGCTGGGATTACAGGCATGGACCACCACACCTGGCTAATTTTTTAGGTTTTTTTTGTAGAGACAAGTTCTTGCTATGTTGTCCAGGCTGGTCTCAAACTCCTGTTCTCAAGCAACCTTCTTGCCTTGGCCTCCCAAAGTGATAAGATTACAGGCACGAGCCACCCAGTCCTGAAGAATAAACCTATATCAGTTGGCATGCGAAAAATCCAACAGCCCTTGAGAGATTCATAATATGAATGTCAGGGAGGGAGGGATATTTGTCATCAGCACCACATATCTTACCTTTTCTCCTGGGCAGATGAAATAAGTGTTCCTTTCCCCATCCCCAGGGGACCCTCTGCCTGCCATTGGAGACCTGCTGTGGCCTCCCCTCTTTGCCTCCTAAAGGACGCATTCCACTGATTCTCCCTTCTCTTTCCTGAATATTCAGTTTCACACTCACCACCAGATCATTACCTTAAACATAAAATATGCTTTAAGAGTATCTGTTGTTTTTTTTTAAAGGCCGGGTACAGTGGCTCAAGCCTGTAATCTCAACACTTTGAGAGGCCAAGGCAAGAGGATTATTTAAGCCCAGGAATTCAAGACTGGCTGGGGCAACAGAGCAAGACACAGTCTCTACAAAAAATTAAATAATTAGCCGGGTGTGGTGGCACACTCCTGTAGTCCCAGCTACTCAGGAGGCTGAGGAGAAAGGATTGCTTGAGTCCTGGAGGTCGAGGCTGTGGTGAGCCCTGGACAGAGTGAGACTCTGACTCAAACAGCAAACAATAATTCTCCCTTGGCCCCGTGTTCACATTCAGCATTCTCTCCATGCTCCCCTTTGCAACAAAACTCTAAAGGACTGACTAGTCCTCACTTTCCATTCCCTCTCCAACCCACACTACCCCTTCCTCATCCCCACCATGCCCAGAAATCACCTCTTGTCAAGGGTCCAGGAATTACCTCCTATCAAGGGCCTCGGCCACACCATACACAGTGGTCAGAGCCTCATCCAATCTGACTTCTTGCTCCCTTTGGAGCCAGCTTCCCACACTCATCTTCCCAAATCGCTTTTTCCTCTTAGCACCGGTGACTCCTCACTCCTAGTTTTCCATTTCCAACTCACTTTATACACACACACACACACACACACACGAGACCCAAAAAGACCAGAGTTTGTTTATAAAAAATTGTGTATTTGTTCTTCCACGTTTAAACCTCAGTCATCTTCAAAATACTGTCTGTCTGATACAGTATAACTATCGAGACTCTTTTTCCACTGTCAAAACAGTTTTTGAACTTGTCCATTTTGATGCCTTTTAGTGCTTCTGCCATATTTTGCTTCACCTCTTCCGCATTGGCATAATGTTTCCCACTGAGGACTTTTTTCATCTGGGGAAACCAAAAAAAGTAGGTCAGGATGAGATTGGGTGAATAAGAAGAGTGGTGTATAGGAGTCATGCCATTTTTGGTCAAAAACTGCAGAACTCTCAGCGCAGTATAGTAGGTTTGCTTGAAATTCACTTATTATGAAATGGACAAATCCGTAGAAAGAATCTCCAAAAAGATTTCACTAAAGCCAAACGCAGCCTCTCACAGCAATGCTAGCTGGTACACGGATGATGATGTGTTCCTAGAACACTAACCTAGTGGGGGAAACCAGCACTACAAGAGGCCTGCCCACCAAGAAATAATTCTGGAATTTTGGGGGATGCCGCTCATATAAAGTGTGCAAAAAAAAAAAAAAAGTATACCTATCTTAAGAAAGGAAAAAAACTGTATTAAAATTGTAGATGAATACAAGTCACGTTTGACTTCTGCAATTACAAGAGGTGCTCAGAGTGGTTACCATCAGCATCCAGACACTTCTGATTATGGCGAACTAAAAGTAATACATAGATAATTTCTCTTAAAATGTGTTTATAGTTTTTGGCATCCCTGGTATATATACACATATGTGTGTGTAAGACTCTCCTTTTGGTTTTTCTACAGGTCTTATATAATTATGGAGCCCAATCAGCATCCTGAACAAGGGGTGGCTTCCTGAATATGGTTGCATTTTTCTTGATTCCAGTGCCTGGCACATAAAAAATACAAAATAAGTACTCATTTTTAAGCAAGTATCTAGAATTGTATGCTCTATTGTTGCCTGAAATTCAAAGTGTCTTTTTTTTTTAATGCCTGGGAGGGGAGACAAACATACAGTATAAATAAACATGGAAATTATGCAATATACTTATACATAAAATAAGTTCTGACAAAAAATGTCATCCAAGACAAAGTCCAAACCAAGCACTTGCCACATAAACATCAATAGTGTGAGATGTCCTTTTCTGCATCCCATCTCCTTGTCACTGGTTTCATCTTTGCCTGTTGTCAGTTCTTTCCTCTCAAGTGTTCCTCATTAAAAGAGGGCACCCCACACTCAGAGGCACACTCATTCTTCTTTCCTCCCACACGCAAAGGATCTGCCACTTGGAAAGCTGAGCTGGGGGGGCGGGGGCAGAGGGCATATTTAAACGCAAGTTATAAAAACCCAGACATGAAGCACATCATCATCTTGTTTCCTGCATACTTTCCGAACAATCTGATTTGGGATGGCTTTTTCTCTCCAAACACATGCACTGAGTCTTTATGAGTATGTTCTTTTTCTTAGAAGCATTGAAGGCAAGTGACATGAAACAAGGCTGTTTTGTCAAGCAGCAAGTACTCCTTGAATCACTCAATATCAGCTTTGCTCTATCTTGGTTGAAAAAGCTCAGTGACATTATGAGCTCTTTGAAATTTCCTTTACAAGCTTTGACTCACCAAGAGAGTCATCCAGCCCTAAGTTCTTCTAAGACTCTTTTCCCAAATTTTGTTCTGATCAGAGCTTGTCTTCTACCATTAAGTCACCCACATATCAGTCTTCTCGTAGATTATGAGATTTTCTTGGACAGTATACAAGAGGAGACCCAAAAAAGAATGGAATTATTTTTTGGAGGGCGGGTCCCTGTGGTACAGGCTTCTTCCTCTGGGTAAATGTTCTATGAACCCATCAGCATCAATGTTCCAGCTAGTGTTGTCATGGGAGACAGCATTCAGCTTCTCTTGAATTCATTCTTGCATTTTTTTTAGAGATTCTTTCAATGTGTTTGCCCATCAGGTAATTTATAAGCACACCTGCCCACACTGTGCTGTGTGTTCAACAGTTTTTTACCAAAAACAACATGACCTCCATGTTTCACGCTCCCTGTTCATCTGATCTCTCCCTGAGAAACTTTTCTTTATTTCAAGATGAAAAAAAATCCTCAAAGGGAAATGTTTTGCTGATGTGAAAGAGGTGAAACAAAAATGGTAGACGCACTAAAAGGCATCCAAACTGATGCGCTCAAAAACTGTTTTGAGCAGTGGAAAAAGCGTCTCAGTAGGTGAATTGCATCAAATGGAGAGTACTTTGAAAGTAACTGAAGTTTAAACATGTAAGAATAAATATAAGAATTTTAATAAGTAAATTCCAGAGTTTTGGGGGGTCCCCCTCATACTTAACTCAAATTACATGGTATACACATAAACACTATTCTTTTTTTGAACAAAATCTTTGCAACTATATAAATTATTGGAAAACTGAATGCATCAAATTTCACATTCAATCCTGAGATACGTGAGAAAGAATGCTATTTAAGGGTTAGAGATGGAGAAACTGAGACCCAGGGATATTACTCAATCCATAACAGGGCAGGAATGGGGTATGGAAGTCTTACTAGACCTTTTCTCCTTTTGATTTTCCTACAGACCTTATTTAACAACACAGCCTAATCAACATCCTGAACAAAGGTGTCCTTCTGAATATGACTGCATTTTCCTTGTGAAGGAAGGGGAAGATAGTATATTAGAAGGACATGTTCACCTATATTCACTTTCTCAGCTGTCTCAAAGCATATGAATCCCTCTTTGCTTTATTATTCCCTCACTTTATTTTTATGAGGCCTTTGCTGACAAACCTTTCTGTTTTTGTTCAGATTCTGTAAATAATGAATTATTGCCTTCAGAAATAAAGAAAGAAGTAGTTCTTCCATACAATGCCAATCTCACAGCAAGATCGACACCATATATAATGCTGCCTTGAACCCAACCTTGATAGACCGCAGAAAGGATAGCTTCTGTGTCGATAACTTTTTACGGAGACCTGGGAGGGAAACATTCTACTACTTCTTGTACAGATGGAGAAACCGACTCAGAAGGTTGAGCTGGCCAAACTCACACAGACAATGTGCAGCCAACCTGGGCTTTCATAGAGGTTTGTCCTGCTCCATGTCTTTCCTGTTTCCTCTGTGAAAGACAAAGCTTCTCTCCTAGGATGTCTTCTGACATTCTGTAGTCTAATCCGATGGCACTCAGATCCTCTGCTTGCTCAACTTTTAGGCCAGCCTCAGAAATCAATACACGCCCCCTGAGAAACTAAGGTTTAGCCCCCAGTTAGGTATTCAAGAGTAGGGTTGAATTCTGCATTTTGATGTTCTAGGTCTTTCTCCATCAAAGATGGGCAAGGGTCTGATTGAGTCCTGGTGTCAGACAGGGATGAACTCCTGGCCAAGGCCAAAAGCAAGCTGGCCTCAGAGAATGGGAAGTGAAGCAGAGGATATGGAACCAGAAGATAAAGCTCTCTTTAGAATTCCTCATTCACCCACTGTGGGACCTGGAGTCCCCTCACTTCTCTGAGCCCCAGCTTCCTACCCTAAAAGATGAAGACAGGAGAATCTTCTGACTATCCAAACGGCTTTACAATAATAATTACAAGAAGTCTAGAAATGGCCCAGCTATCTCTCAACAGGAAAACGGATAAACAAACAGTGGTACATTCACACAATGGAATAGTACTCACCAACAGAAAGGAACACATTGCAGATACTTACAATGACACAGATAAATCTCAAAATCATGATGCCAAAGAAAAAAGAACAGACACAAAAGGCTGCAAGATCCTGTTTATGTGAAGTCCCATAGCAAGAAAAGCTGAAATGGTGATAGAAACCGGGATGGGGATGCATGGAACAAGGGCAGGAATTGACTGAGAAGGAACATGAGGAAACTTTCTAGGGTGATGGAAATATTCTATATCTTGATGGAACTGTGTGCATTTGTCAAGATGGATAGAATACACAATTAAGACGTACACATTTCACCACATATAAATTGTCCCTCAATGAAAAACATAATAAAAATTTTAAACTTTTGTTAATAGAAAGGCCCTGTGCAAATGTAAAATGCTAGAGTTTGCTCACTGGAACATTATTAATTCTCTTCATATTATCCCTTGGTCAGACAACCTCATATGAGAGACTTGTAACAACCCCAGAAAATTCACTTTATAGAAGTTGCTTTCTCTTGTTATCCAAAGTTTATGGTTAGATCTGACGATAGGGATTTCTGAGAACAGCAAGGAGCATGCAAATAAAGCAATGCTAAGTTTAGAAATAATGACTCATAGTCTAATAGCAAAGTGGCATATGGGCAATTCCACAGAACATACACTTCCTCTAAGTCAGATTCCCCAGGTTTCCATAAAAAGGGAAGTTGCTATTTAAAATTCAGCTCCAGAAAAGCAAGTAGAAATAAGAAGAATAATAGCCATTCGCATTGAGTATACCTGCCCCTTCCGAATATTCGTTTTCGCTACAAAAGCCCTGTAAAGCAGACAGCATTATCTCCATTTCAAAGATGAGAAAATCAAGGCTCAGGAGGGGCTAAGTTATTGCCATATGATACATACAGAGAATTCAAACCTGTGTATGCCTGACTCCATAACTTCTTTATTCTATCCTGACAAAACACATATATACACACACACATATGTAATATGCAATATATATATACATATAGTATAGATATACTATAATATATACATGTACTTACTATATGCAGTATACAATAAATGGTAATATATATGCCATATATAGTATACTATATATAGTATATAATGCATATACATATGTGTATATATAACAACTACTCAGGAGGCTGAGTTTCTAGTACATATATAGTATATATATAATATACAGTAAATATATAGTATACATTCATATATACACATGTATACATATATACATATATAGTATACAACAAATATGTTTTTCAGTCTTATGGTTTAAATTAGTTATCCTCACAGTTTAGGTAATTTTATTTCACTGCACAATAGTTATTAATAGTAATATCTAACATTGATTGAGCCCTTATCAAGGGTCAAGCATTTAACATGCATTAATGCACTGAATGCTGAAAATAAGTTTGAGATTTAGTCATGCTCACTAGCCTGATTGTACAAATGAAGAACCCAACCAAGAGAAGGAAATGAGCTTTCCCAAGTTCATGCACGTAGTACAGCAGAACCAGGATCTGTGCCAACAGCCTAGGTTCAAAGGCCACGTGACCATTACAATCATTGCATCATCTTCTCTCAATGCCAGTGAGTGGTGGCTTATCTTTGAGAAATCCAAAATGCAAAGCATTACACTAAAGGACTAAAACCTTTATGTTCAGAAAACCTTTATGTTCAACTTTCCAAGGAAAGTTCTGCACCCAGAGGCTAGTCCTGGACTGTAAAACAACGCATCTTTTCTCTCACCACTATCTGACTCCTAAGAGCAGTCAGAACTATCAGTATACCTAGTGTAGATGCAAGGACAACCTGAATTTACAAATCTTTATTAGCAAATATCCTAAAAAGGTCATAAGGTCAGGACATGACTCCATGATGACGGGCCAACTCTTATAAACCTCATTCTAGTCCAGCAGCTCAGCCTCACACCACCAAAGGATGTGTCAGTTGTGGCTGCAATGAAAAGAGGGAGTAGGAGGAAGGGCTGAGAGAAGGAAAGAAAGACTGTGTGTTTGAGAAAAGAAGAAACTTAGGCATTTCTGAACAACCCCCCCCCCCCCATCCTCTTCCTCCTCCTAGAGAAACATGGATGTAAGACTCATATTCTTATCACAGGGGTCTCAAACTTTAGCATGCATCAGAATTGCCTGGAACAGAAGGACTTCTTTCAAGTTCTCGGTGAGGATGGGGCTGGTGGCTGAAGCCCACATGCTGCTCTACAATGTTAATCCCCACCAGATCACTGCTTCAAGATCTCCAACCAGGAGGGACACCGAAATGAAATTAACACTAACCTCAACAGATCAGAAATTACAATTTCAGTTTGGGCACAGTGGCTCACACATGTAATTCCAGCAATTTGGGAGGCCGAGGCAGGAGGATCCCTTGAGCCCAGAAGTTCAAGACCAGCTTGGGCAACATAGCAAGACCTCTTTTCTACAAAAAAATCCAAAAATTAGCCAGGCATAGTGACACGTGCCTGTAGTCCTAGCTACTCAGGAGACTGAGGCAGAATGATAGCCTGAACCCAGGAAATGGAGGCTGTAGTGAGCCATGAGTATGCCACTGTACTCCAGCCTGGGCAACAGAGTGAGACCTCAACTCAGAAAAAAAAAAAAAAAGAATTACTATTTTATTCACTGACAACAAGGAAATGCTGGCAAATGTTAAGTAAAATACACACACACTTTTAATAATAAATTCTAAGCATGTTTACTTTTGAAATAAAAACAACAAAAGAAGCTATAAATATGAAAAAACAAAAAGCAGACTCTTTTTTTGTTAACAATTACCAGAAAGGCCAGCTCGATGCTGTCCCTGTGGGATGTTTATGCCGCATCAGAAGAAAATCCCAGCAGCCCCAAAGCTGATGTCCAGGTTCTGCACAAACGTTGACAGCCAGAGTCTCAGTTGAGCTCATTTAGCTTAACAAGTCTCTAGCTCCAGTTCACAGTCAGAAGCAAAGATCAATAAAAGCCTCATCATGACTTTGCATTAGTCTCCAGACTTTCTGTGCACAACATGACAAAGCATGAGCAAGGGTCAATAGTGCGGTAGACTTAGCACACGCTGGCCTGCTCATTAGCACTCTCACAGCTGTCAAGTCAAGGGACACTTCCGGGGGGTGGGGAGGGGGATGTCTTTCTGGAGTTGTTTTGAGACAGATTTTTCTTCCTTGGTTTGTAACCAACACACCAAATCCTAGAAAGGGGCTTTTGAAATGTCTTGGTGGCAAGAACCTTTCTTACAACATTCTTAGGAGATGTAAATAGGACAGCCTTCAGGACAGAGATCTTCAAGCCTTCTCTCTGCCAGAGTAACATTACCCAGCTTCTTGACCTGTTCCTCACGTAAGCTGACCATTTTTTTCAAATGCGGCCTTCACTACTGTAGGGTAAATCAGCCTTGGAAGGAAGTTGAGACTGCTCAACTCATTAATTTACCACCACAAAAATAAAAGGCTCCATGAAAGGAAGAGGTCAGCCTGTGTGTGTCACCACTGCATGCTAGAGCCAGAACAGTGAACATAAATTAGTCAATGAAGGAGACCACAATGGGTATGTGCATTTTTGTAACTCTCCAGAATTACCCTAAATAATGTGTTATATTACTGAATGTCCCGTGAAGCTGCAAAGACACAAATTTTGGCTTCAGACCATAGGAACTGTGTTTAGTAACTACAATACTTGCTGGAGATACCAAAGGAACACTTCAAAATAGAGGGAGCTTAAAGTATGTGAAGCCATAGATGCAAACACGAAACATTAATTACTAGTGTTGTGAAATTCTTTGAATCGTTCCTTTGAGTTGGACCCTAGCAAAGCTCTTTCTATATATGAACATGAAATCTACTCAGAAAGAAAACTGGAACTTTAGTGAGCCCATTTAGTCCTAGATTTTTTTTACTATTAAAAAAACCCCCCCAAAACAAAAAAAAATCCTTTCGTTATCAACTTCACTATTCAGGAAGAAAGAAAACTCCTATCTACTGAGCACCTGCTATGGGTAAGGCAGTGGGGAAGAATCTTACAAATATCATCCTATTCATCACACTCAGTAGGTGCTATATCCAGGTAACCTAGATATCCAGGTACTTACTGAAACCAACAGTAAGCCAATCCAACAACTTCTGTGTTAAATGTAAATTACACGATGCAACAGCTAACACTTAGCACAAGCCTTCATACATGTGTTAAATGACTTGAATTGGAGAAAATAAACACTGGATTTAGTAGATAAGAGTAGGAAAGATATTTCCCAGTCCAGTGAAGAACACTGTTTGCTATAATAGGAGAGGAGGGACATTTCAAAGAATACTGAGTATTTTCTCATGGACAAAAAGCCAACCAAAAGGACTGCAAGTGATCTTTTAGCAGGTTGCAGAAAGTCAGGAGGTCTAAAACCTCCCCAAAGCATAGGAGGGCTCAAATAAAAACATAATGTTTAGCAGGATGGTTAAAAAGCCAAGTGTCATCTGAGTCATTTGCCATTGAATCCTCCCTCCTGACTCTTATTCTGTCACCTGTCTCTCTCCCTAGCTGAGCCGCCTTTTATTCCCCTTTTCATTCTGGAGGAGAAATGTCTGTTTTTATCTCTTTCAGTCTTTTTGATGTCTTCTATCCTCAGTTCTTCTTACTTTTCTTCTCTCCTTCTCTCCCCTAGTGACTGTAATATAGAATTAAAGTCCTTGATTTTATAGTCCTTGATTGAAAAATTTTATAGTTCTCCCATAAGAATTTCCACGATTTTTAAAATGTGCTTCAGTTTTATTTAAAACTTCAAAGTCTTATAATTAATAAAATTGTCTTGAAATCTGCCATGTGCAGTAAATCTTGTTCTAGGCCTCTGTGAACAATCGCTATAAGATAGAGTCACGAAAAGCATGGGTTTCACAGACTTGGTGAAGGAAGTTTACACACTGCAGGAGGGTGTGAATCCCGGAACACTTAGCCACTCAGAAAACCAATTATTGAATTAAAGAAAAAAAAAAGACAACATAAGAAAAAAATCCCAGTGTAGAAAACTTGGGGCAAATAAAATATACTACTATTAAGATATAAAATGACTCATTCCTAGGATGATCACATTGTTCCATCGTAAAAAATGAAAACCTGGAGCAGAAAAAATTTTATTTAATTTACTGAGTGGGAGTCTCACTCTATGGCCCAAGCTGGAGTGCTGTGGCATGCTACTGCAGGCCTGACCTGCTGGGCTCAGTGATCCTTCGGCCTCAGTCTCCCAAGTAGCTGGAACTAGAAGCACGTGCCACCATGCCTGGCTAATTTTTTTTTATTTATTGTAGAGAGGAGGTCTCACCAAGTTACCCAGACATGTAGGCAATTCTCTGTCCTGCACCTCCCAAAGTGCTGGGATTATAGGCATGAGCCACAGCACCTGGCAGAAAAAGCTTTTTTTTTTTTTTGAGTTGCAGTCTTACTCCGTCGCCCAGGCTAGAGTGCAGTGGCACGCTCATGGCCACCCCAGCTTCAACCTGCTGGTCTCCAGCGATCCTTCCACCTCAGCTTTCCAAGTAGCCAAAACTACAGGTGCATTCTACCACGCCCCGCTAATTTTTCAATTTTTATTGTAGAGATGAGATCTCACCGTGTTGCCCAGGCCAGTCTCGAACCCGCAGGCTCAGGCAATCCTCTCACCTCAGCCTCCCAAAGTGCTGGGATTACAGGTTTGAGCCACTGCGCCCAGCCTAGAAAAAACATTGTAAAAGAAAAAAAGTTTCTCTCAATACAAGACATTTTTCAAAGGTAAGGAGAAATTCCATCCCAACTGCTCATTTCATTTGAGCTATTGATCTCCTTTTAATTGCTCCTTCCTTTGTTATTATTGATTTCAAAATCAGGAGGAAGGCTCACCATTTCTTTTATTTGTTTATTCCTCAAATGCCTGCAGGAGTGGAGGTTGATGGGAGGGGTGAAAGAATAATATTCTCTTGCCTCTGCAGCTTCTAAACTTAGAGCCAGTCTCAGAGCCAAATTTCTCCAAAGGGAGGAGACTGATGTTGATATATTGCTAACTGAAACCGCTTGCCTTGCTTGTAACCACCAAGGAATAGAAGCAACTATGCTGTGGCCAAGCATAGTTGCTCACGCCTGTAACCCTTTGGGAGTCCAAGGCAGGAGGATCACTTGAGCCCGGGAGTTCAAGACCAGCCTAGGCAACATAGTGAGACCACCGGCTCTACAAAAAAAATTAAAAAAACATAGCTGGGCATGATGGGTCACACCTGTCGTCCCAACTACTTAGGAAGCTAAGGCAGGAGGATCACCTGAGTCCAAGAATTCAAGGCTGCAGTGAGCCACGATTGCTTCACTGACTCCAAAAAATGAAATAAAATAACAGAAGCTGTGTGTCAAAATTCCTCACAGCTTCAGGGCCGTTATCGGGTCCCACCACGGGTCCAAATTCAGTTTTGTTATCTGGTCCCCAAGATCAAATCCTCTGTTGCTAAATCCAATGAGGCTTGCTTTGGCTCCATTCTCCTGAAACTTGAAACATTCTTAGTCCTCAGAAGGACTTACACTTGGGTTTTCACTCCAAAGACCTCTCAAAGAGACTTCTGTGTATGCCCTCCGTTAAATTGTGTTGCAACCAAACAGCCACTGCAGAAAAACAGCTTTCACCCTTGAAAATGGAAAGTTATAACCTGGAATCGATCAGATATCATTCGCCAACAGTTTGATGAAAATGCCTAGGTAGTCTATTCCTCAAAATTGTATCTCCACTGCGCCCAGCCATTTTTTAAACCACTTACAATGGACAATTTCTCTTTCTGGGGTCCAGGCAACCATCACCATTCACCCAGTTCATACCTGAAAGAATCAGTCAACCCCAGCAGTTCCCTCTCAGCCGCCATGTTTAACACCCTTCATAGAAAGCACCTCTCTCCTTGCACCTCCTGTTGTTGTCATCAAGAAATTCTCAGTAGGCCTCCCTTCCCCTTGTTAGTGAGAGTTGTATCCTCAGCACACACTCTCCTCTTGGTCCTTCCAGGACCTGGCCTTGACAACAACTTTCTGGCTGGTAAGTGTTCTCAGTAGATGCTAGATACCCAGCTCCTGCTCTGCTTTCAATCACGATAATTTAACACCTGCTTCATCCCCTCTGGGAGTTTCTCTATTAAATGCTCCACCAGACACTTAACTAGATGCTCACTCCTAAAGCCTGAAGCAGAGACAGCATTCTAGGAGGTGTTAGCTCATTAAGGAGATCCCGCCCTTTGAAACACAAGTAGAAAAGGGAGTCTAGAAAGCTTGCTACATTTTGAGCTTCATCTCTGGGAGTCAGACCTTCATTCAGTTGGGATTTTGGCACCCTCACATCAATGTCACCGAAAGGTGACACGGAGATAACTCCTTTCCAAACACTGCAGATTTAGACGTTTGAGAAAAAAATGTATCTCCTGAGTGAAACCCCCCCTTTTTTTTTTAGCCCTAAAGGAGTTGGCTGATATGACAATATACATTTTTTATGTAATTCAATAAAAATCACTTAGTGCTGCCCCCTTTTCCTTGCTGATCTTCTCTCTGCCCTCCTTGGCTTAAAAGCTTTTAGAATGAATACATCACTGGGGGAAATGTTGATTGTGCTCTAATTTTATATTTGACATTGACTATCTTTGGCCATAGCAATTAACCTTCTTGGCCTTAATATACTATCCATAGTTACCTTTTTTATTATATGGTGTTAATATGTATACTGTTCTCTTAATGGAATGCTGTGGGAAAAAAAGTGGAAATGATACTGTGAGCTTCCTATAAATATGAAAGATATTTTTTCAATTCACTTTGACAAAGATTGCCAATTACAATTAAAGACACTAACTCAGACTCTAAACTAGGTAGAGGAGATGTAGGGTTGACCAAGACATAGTTCCTGGACATCACTACGCTTCATTCATTCACATTTGGGGTTTATTTTATTTTATTTTGTGTTGAGTCAGGGTCTCACACTGTCACCCACATAAGAGTGCAGTGGTGTGATCACGGCTCACCACAGCCTCAACCTCTTGGGCTCAGATGATCCTGCCACCTCAGCTTCCCAGGCACCTGGAAGTATATGTTGCCTAGGCTGGTCTTGAATTCCTGGTCTCAAATGATCCTCCTGCCTCCACCTCCTAAAGTGCCGGAATTACAGGCGTGAGTCACTGCGCCTAGCCCCCACATTTGGAGTTTTAGAAAAACATTTAGCAAAAGAAATGCAAGACTTGTACACTGAAAATTACAAATATATTGCTGAAAAAGATAAAAGGAAATCTAAATAAATGGAAAGACTTCCCATGTTCATGAATCAAAGCACCTAATGTTGTTAATCTATAGATTCAGTTTGTGTTAAGGGATAGAAATACTGAATATCAAAATTCCTGCTAACTTTGTCACAGAAATTAACAAGCTGATTCTAAAATTTATATGAAAATTCAAAGGATCAAGAACAGCCAAAACAATCTTAAGAGAAAAGAACGAAATTACAGGACAAGCATTTCGCAATTTCAAAAATTATTACTGTGAAGCCTCAGTAATCAAAACAGTGTGTGCCAGAATAAGGCTAAATATATAGATCAATAGGATAGAATTGAGTGTCCAAAAATAATCCCTCACATTTATGATTAATTGCTTTTGGCAAGGGTACTAAGACAATCTAATAGAGATGGAATAGTCTTTTCAACAGTCCACATGCACAGTTATGAATATGGATCCCTACCTCACACCATGCCCAAAAATTAACTCAAAATGAATCTTGCACTTGAATGTAAGAGTTAAAACTCTAAAATTCCTAGAAGGAAACATACAGGTGAATTTTTGTGATTTGAAGTTAGGCAGTGGTTTCTTACATGCAACACCAAATTCACAAGAGACCAAAGAAAAAAATGATAAATTAGACTTCATCAAAATTAACAACAAGTATATATTTTGAAGGACACCTTTAAGAATGTGAAAAGACAGACCACTAGATAGGAAAAAAAAATCTTTGCAAAACATGTATCTGACAAAGAACCTTTATCCATATGTAAAGAACTCTTACAACTCAACATAAAAAGACAAAAACTTAATTTTAGAATGGGCAAACAAATAGTCATTTTTCCAAAGATGTATAAATGACCTTTAAACACATGAAAAGATGCTAAATATAACTATTCATTAGGAAAATGCAAATAAAAACCCTGAGATACCACTTCACAGCCACCAGAATGACTAAAATCACAAAGACAAACAGTAATAAGTGTTCTTTAGGATGTGAAGAAACCAGAACCATCATACATGACTGGTGGAAATGGAAATGGTGTAACCATCTTGGAAAATAGTTCTACAGTACCTCAGTTTAACAGAGTTAACATATGATCCAGTCCCTCCACTTCCATTAAGTATATACCTAAGAGAAATAGAAACCTACATCTATATGAAAATTTGTACACAAATGTTCATAGTAGCATCATTCATAATAGCCCAAAAGTGACAACAACCCAAATGCCCATCAATTGATGAAATGGATAAACAAAATGTAGTATAGCCATGCAATAGAATATTATTCAATAATAAGAAGAATACAGTATAGATACATGCTACAGCATGCACGAACCTTGAAGATGGCATGCTAGGTAAAAGAAACCAAGCACATTTATATGAAATGTCCTGAATAGGCAGATCTACAGAGACAGAAAGTAGAGTAATGGTTGCCCAGGGTGGACAGTGGGGGATGGAGAATGAGAAGTGACTGCTGATAGGTATGGAGTTTCTTTTTGGAGTCATTAAAATGTTCTAAAATTAGATAGGGATGATGGTTGCACAACTCTCTGAACATACTGAAAACCATTGAACTGTACCTTGGAAGGAAGTGAATTGTATGGTATGCAAATTATTTCTCAATAATGCAGTTTAAAAAGAAAACAATAGGTAGAAGAGTATGGCAGCATTTACAGAAGGAAAAGTTGGAGATTAATATAAACTTTTTGTTGATAGCTGTGTTGAGATTCTGTTTTAGTTAACACAGATAGTGGCATGTTGTGACCTGCCTGGTTTCTAAAAGTCTAGTCTTGCTAGAGAAATCCTTTTAGGTGATTATTATGTGGCTTGTGAAATGTTTCACCAAATTCCCTGAGGCCTCTCACCAAACTGTCATATAAATTTAAAGTACTGGCTGGGCATGGTGGCTAACACCTGTAATCTCAGCAATTTGGGAGACAGAGATAGGAAGACTGCTTCAGGCCAGGAGTTCAAATCAGCCTGGGCAACATAGAGATCAAGTCTCTACCAAAAAAAGCTTTTTAAAATTAGCTAAGAATGGTGGCACAAACCTGTAGTCCCAGCTATTTGGGAGGCTGAGGGAGATCACTTGAGCCAGGAGTTTAAGACCAGCCTGGGCAACAGAGACCCCATTTCTACCAAAAAAAATATTTTTTTTAATTAGCCAGGTATGATCCATGCCTTCAGTCCCAGCTACTCGGGAGGCTGAGACAAGAGGATTGCTTGAGCCCAGGAGTTCAAGACTACAGTGAGCTATGATCACACCACTGCACTTCAGCCTAGGCAACAGAGTGAGATGCTGTCTCTAAAAAAAATTTTTAAAAAAATTTAAAATGCAAATCATTAGATCAGATATTGAAGCCTGGGACAGAACTACGCAAGAAAGACTATGGCTTTATTTCCAGTTGCCATTGTTTTTCCATAAGTGTCTTTTCCTGTTGTTTCATCTTGACATCTGAATTGTCATGTTGCCTTATTTTCTTCTTATTTTCTCTCTGGATTTTCAGTTTTCTTCCCTACCAGCAACCCTGACCTGCAAGTTTAGTTGGACAGGAATTAAAATAATACCTTTACAATGAATGCCAAATTCTCCACAGGAAAATGTCACGGCACTAGAGTAGCTATGAATTTCCATAGGCATAAGATTAGAGAAAGATGTTTAGCTGAAGATGAGTGGCAACTTGCTCTGTGAGGATGGTAAACACTGGGCCAGAGTCCTCCCTTTTTCGTGACATAGCTGTTCACTAGAATCAAAGAGTCATACTCCAACTGGTTAAGTATGAGAAAACTAGTTAGGGAAGATGGTTGCTAAATCAAAAGGTTTCAAAGAAGCAATAAATCTCTCGGCAAAGGACAAAGTAAGTTGGTTCTGGGTAGAGACCTGGCGACATGTCAAATTTGAAATCGAATGGATGGATAATTGAAATGTTGGCCATTTTAGACCCAATCTGTATTTCAGATATTGAGAGATCTGTCATCATCATTAATCTCTTTCTCTGTCTCTCATAAAATGGGAATATTTTTCTCCATAAGTTAATTTCTACTTTCAAAATCTGAAGAGTTCTGCTTATTATCAACTACTGTTTGGGTAAAAGTCTTTTAAAGTTCAGTGTTCTGCCTCTGAATGCGATGTTGAATTAAAGACGTTTTCTGTTGCTCCGGGACATTAGGGTGAACAATGGATTTCCCTAAAAGAATAGCTCATAGAAAACACAACTAAGTCACAGTTTCTTGGCACGAAAAGGAAGACAGAGAAGAAGCAAGAAAGGGAGAAGAGAAGGAGGGAGGGGGATGAGGTGAGAAGGGCAGAGGAAAGAAGGCACTAATCATATCCTGAAAGATTAAATTAAAACTATATATACAAGGGGGGACCCCAAACAATCCAGAATTAATTTATTAAAAAAGGCTTATTTATTCTTACAAGTTTAAACTTCAGTCACCATCAAAGTGCTTTCCATTTGATGCACTACACCCATCCGGACGCTTCTTCCATGGCTCAAAACAGTTTTTGAACTAGTTCATTTAGTGACTTTTAGTGCTTCTGCCATTTTTTGTTTCACCTCTTTCACATTGGCAAAATGTTTCCCTTTGGGGACTTTTTCATCCAGGGAAACAAACAAACAAAAAAGTCACTCAGGGTGAGATTCGGAGAATAGGGGCTGTGGGGTCAGGGGGTCATGCCATTTTTTTGGTCAAAAACTGCTGAACACTCAACACAGTGTGGGCAGATGTGCTCATAAATCGTCCATCATGAAATAGACAAACACGTTGAAAGATTCTCCACAAAAAAATTCACTGAAGCTTAACGCAGCCTCTCACAACAATGCTAGCTGGTACACCGATCCCGATGGGTTCCTGGAACACTTACCTAGTGGGAAAAGCCTGTACTACAAGGGTCCCACCCTCTAAAAGATAACTCCAGGTTTTTTGGGTCCCCCTTGTATCATAAAATTAAAACATGTTTAAAAATTAAATCGATGTAAGGCCAGGCTCAGTGGCTCAGCCTGTAATCCCAGTACTTTGGGAGGACAAGGCGAGTGGATTGCCTGACTCTGCACTTTCAAGACCAGCCCGGACAACTTGGCGAGACCTCGTCTCTACAATTAATCAAAAAATTAACCGGGCATGGTAGCGCGCGCCTATAGTTCCGGCTACTTGGAAGGCTGAGACAGAAGGATCGCCGGTGCCCAGCAGGTCAACGCTGGCCGTGAGCATGCCGCTACACTCCAGCCTGGGTGACAGAGTGAGACTCCAACTAAAAAAAAAAAAACTAAATAGATGTAGTAAGCATTTTCTAAGGGCCAGATACTGCCCTAACTGCTGCACATGTACTGTCATCTCAAATTCTCAAACCTTCAAACCAATAGTAATGAACACTTGCAGAACACTTCTCAGTGTCAGGCACTCTTCTACATGCTTTATGTATGTTAACTTAAACAATTCAATATGGTTTTTTGTTGTTTTTTTTTTTTGAGTTGGAGTCTCACTCTTTTGCCCAGGCTGGAGTGCAGTGGCATGATTACAGCTCACCAAAGCCTCGACCTCCTGGGCTCAGGAGATCCTCCCACCTCAGTATCCTGAGTAACTGAGCCTACAGGCATGAGCCACCGTGCCTGGCTAGAGCAGCTGTTTTCAGTTATGAAGCACATGAAGAGAAAAATTCAGACAAACACTTCTGACGAGCACCTTGAGAACACACTAAGAATTCAGACCACTTTCATCTAACCAGACACTGACAGATTAGTTTTACCAAAAAAAGGTCAAATTTCCCACTAATTTTATATTGTTCTCATGTTTCTAAACTTTATAATAACATATAAAATATTATGTTATTATATACAATATATGACACATTATATAGTATATGTAATTATATATTACATATATGATATACAATTATATACTACATATATCATAAAAAATATTTTTAAAGGAGTCTTACTGTATATATATATGTGTATATATATATATGTATGTGTGTATGTGTGTGTGTGTATATATATATATCCATCCACATAATTTATGTGTGGCCCAAGACAATTTATCTTTATTCAATGTGGCCAGGGAAACCAAAAGTTTGGACACCCCTGCAGTAGAGAAAAAGTCAAGGGTAGGCAGAGGGATGATTTCATCTTGTTCTCTCCTGTATGTGCAAAGATAAATTGGTAAATAACATTGTCTGGGTGAGATTCATGCCTGTAATCCCAGAACCTTGGGAGGCTGAGGCAAGAGGATTGCCTGAGCCCAGGAGTTCAAGACCAGCTTGTGCAACATGATAAGACCTCATCCTTACAATAAATTTTTTTAAAAAATTAGCTGGGCATGGTGCCTCATGCCAGTAGTTCCAGCTACTTAGAAGGCTGAGGCAGAAGGATCACCTGAACTTAGCAGGTGGAGGCTGCGGTGAGCTGTGATCATGCTACTACAATCCAGTCTGGGCGACAGAGTGAGACTCTGACTCAAAAATAAATTAAATTGAATTAAAAGCAAGAGCAGAAATTTGAGACACATTTTAATTTTTTCTTTCTTGTTTGCTTTCACAATGTTCAGATTCACCCTTCCTTATTTCTCCTCCTCCTCCTCCTCCTTTTGATTTGCTGCCCAGGCTGGAGTGCAGTGGCACAACCACAGCTACCACAGCCTTTCCCTGCTGGGATTGGGTGATCCTTTCACCTCAGCCTCCCAAGCAGCTGGAACTACAGGCGTGTGCCATCATGACCAGCTAATTTTTTGATTTATTGTAGAGATGAGGTCTCCTCAAGTTGCCCAGGTTTGTCTTGAATGCCTGGGCTTAGGCAATCCTCTCGCCTCTGCATCCTGAAGTGCTGAGATTACAGGTGTGAGCCGCCACACCCAGCCTGTTTTAAATTCTGTTATATTAGCACTGTATATTGTTGTGAAACTGTGAAGGAAAATAGATTCTTGGGACACCAAACTCACTCTGCCAAAGAGAAGGCTGGGAACGTGAAGGCTGGGAACTGAATCCCCAATACTGCTTTGCTTTTGTTCCCAACAGATAGCTGTAAGTTCACAACCCTGCGTCATAGCTTCATCCATAAACCAGGTTCCCACAAGCAACAGACCACATACCACTGGGCATGGTGGGTCACACCTGTCATCCCAGCACTTTGAGAAGCAGAGGCAGGAGGATTGCTTGAGGACAGCCTGGGCAACATAGTGAAACCCTGTCTCTACAAAAAATACAAAAATTAACTGGGCGTGGTGGCACACACCTGTAGTTCCAGCTACTTGGGAGGTTGGAGTGGAAGGACACTTGAGCCCAGGAGTTTGAGGATGCGGTGAGCTGTGATCGTGCCACTGCACTCCAGTCTGGGTACTAGAGCAGGACTCTGTTTCAAAAAGAGAGAGAGAAAGAGAAAGAAAGAAAAAGAAAGCTAGAACTTGAACTCAGAGCTGCTTTACTTCAAAGTCCATATTCTTTCTACCATACTATCACAGTCAGGTTTGGAAACTTGAGAAAAACTCACATCTTATGCTTGAATTTGAATCTCCTAAGAATAAGACCATCCTCTGCAGATGCAAACAAGACTGGGTTCCTGACTGTGGTAATGATAGTAATGATAATTGTATCGACTGAACATTCCGATGCAGGACTTTCCTCAGATGTGGATTCTCACATCTGTTCTTTCTCTCTCCTGGCATTCCGGCTCCAGAGACATTCCAAATGACCTTTCTGGGCCATACACACTGTTATACAAAGTGGCCCCATTCCTTTCCCTGTAATAGCTATTCCCAAAAGCCCCAGGCTACCTGAGGGAATATATGCTCCTAGTGATCATTACTTTTGAAAGTTTTCTACTCTGGTAGCAGGTACCCTTTAGTTATGCAACAGTTGCTTTATGATAATGATGAGGAAAGTCCTGCATCGGAATGTTCAGTCGATACAATTATCATTACTATTTTCTTACACCATTATATTCTACACAATTCTGCCTGGTTTTTCAAGTCTCTTTCCCCTCCGCACATGCTGTGCTCTTAACCAACTCTTATCTTGCAAGTCCTAGTCATCAGGACAAAGGGAGAAATCTCTTCATGGGCAAAAAATGGGCAAATTGAATTTTTTTAAAAAAACTATCCTTCTTATCTGTGGTTATATACTATCTTTCCTAATGCCGTGTCAACTTTGCTTCTTGATCTTTTCTTGATTTGTTTCTTTATCTTTCCAGAGAATAACTTTGGTTTTTCTTTTCTTTTCTTTTTCTTTTTAGAGATAGGTCTTGCTCTGCAGCCCAGCAGGCTAGAGTGCAGTGGCATGATCATAGCTCACTGCAGCCTCAAACTCCTGGCCTGAAGTGATCCTCCTACCTCAGACTTCCATGTAGCTGGGACTATAGGTGTGTACCACCAAGTCTGGCTAATTTAGAAAAAATATATATTTAAGATTTTTGTATAGACAAGGTCTCATTATGTTGCCCAGGCTGGTCTCAAACTCCTGGGCTCAAGTGACTCTCCACCTTAACCTTCCAAAGTGCTTGAGATCATGGGTGTGAGTCATTGCACCAGGACAAGGATTTTTTTTTTTTTTCCTTTTATTGATCAAGTCTCCTGGGGTTTTTGTTGTCACTGTTGTTGTCGTCTTTTTTACTTTTCTACTTTATTAATTTTTGTTGTTATCATTATTAGTTAACATAATTCTTTCATACTTTTTTCTGTCTCTTGGTTTATACATTGTTTTGCAATAAATACATTTAATGTATAATTTCACGGGTTGTGTGACTTTTCTATAGTCTCTCAGTTTTGTTCTGTAGGGCTTCTGCTTTTCTTCTGTTCCTACAGAGTTTGGCATTCTGACAGAGGGCTATTTTAGGTTGTGGGGGGGCCGCGGGGGGGGGGGGGGGGGGGGGGGGGGGGGGGGGGGGGGGGGGGGGGGGGGGGGGGGGGGGGGGGGGGGGGGGGGGGGGG
>CAUYQG010131122.1:0-11808 GCA_963574415.1 Tarsius wallacei
ATACAATTTTGGGAAGGCATATTTATTCTTTCACACCAGAAAAAAAGGTTTATGCAAAGCCAGAAATGGAAACACCTAGGCAGAGTAAAAGACACAAGAAGCCCTTGCGAATTTTTTTTTTTTTTTAAGTTGGAGTCTCCCTCTGTCACCCAGGCTGGAGTGCAGTGGCACACCACTCACGGTCACTGCAGCCTTGACCTGCTTGGCTCAGGAGCTCCTTCCACCACAGCCTTCCAAGTAGACTTGGAAGACTTGGAACTACAGACGCACGGCACCACGCCCAGCTAATTTTTGTGATTTATTGTAGAGACGAGGTCTGGCCGAGTTTTCCAGGCTGGTCTCAAACTGCTGAGCTCAGGCAATCTTCTCGCCTCGGCCTCCCAAAGTGCTGGGATTACAGGCTTGAGCCACCGTGCCCGGCCTCTTGTGAATTTTTAAAGTTTTCTTCTTAGCCGTTATTTATTTTTGAGCAAATACCAGTCCAGTGGAAAGAGTTCTGAACAGAAAAGGCACCTAGAGTCAAAAGTAGACCTTAACTAATAAAAACAGCTGCACAAGTTTACATCAAGAAAAAGGGCCTATCAATGCAACTTTCCTGCAAGGCATTGATCATGTAAAGGCAAAAGCCACTGCAACACAAAAGTCGACAAATGCTAACCTGAATCTGGGACATGAGCAGGATAATGACAATCACTTCTGTGTTTTTAAGCCTATGGATTTTTTTTTTTTACTGTTTAAATCAGCATGAGTATTGTATTTACAGTCTTGGGTGGGAGTATGCAAATTATTTTTCCATAGTTCAGATTTGTTGTATTTGCTCTTAAAATGCATTATGTGTCCTCCATAGACGTGTTAAAAATTCCTGCTTTCAGGAATGTAGCAAAATTGCAAACTGCTACTTTAAATCAAAATCCTTTTTTTTTTTTAATATTATAAAGCTAGTAAAGCTGACATTTTACGATGATTTAAGCACCTGAAGTATATTCTGACCAATTTATATTCTCTGAGCTAAAATTAGCATCCTTGTAATTTATGTATGTGTACAAATATTGGAAATTCTTTCTTTTTTTTTTTTGAGTTGAAGTCTCACTCTGTTGTTGCCCAGGCTGGAGTGCAGTGGCATACTCAAGGTCACCACAGCCTTGAGCTGCTGGACTCAGGTGATCCTTTCGCCTTAGCCTTCCAAGCAGCTGGAACTATAGGCCCATGCCTCCACGCCTGACAAATTTTTTGATTTATTGTAGAGATGAGGTCTCACCGAGCTGTCCAGGTTGGTCTCGAACCTGTGGGCTCAGGCAATCCTCTCACCTCGGCCTCCCAAAGTGCTAGGATTATAGGCGTGAGCCACTGCGCCCGGCCACAAATTATTTCTTTAAGCTAATAAAAACTTAAAAAAATACAAATAATCTTTTATCACAAAGATTCAAAATCCACATATCAGTCTGTACTAAGAGAAAAACGAACAGGAAGCCAGCAAGCAAACACTTGTCTGCATTTTTCTAATCCGTGGACAAGGTACTGCTCAGCGAAGCCAGGTTGTATTCAGCTGGGTCTGATTCTTGATGCTGGTATCCATTTTTAGCACTTCTCGAATGGCCATGGTAGCGTAGGTAGAAGGAGGAAGAGAAAAATCCATTTTCAGAGCCCTGTATTTGCCTTCTGTCAGGCAAGAAAGAAGAGAATGGTCAGAAAACGAAGGCAGCTGCAGACAGACTGGAGAGAGTCACATAATCTCTACACAAATACAAAGAACTGCGCTCCTCTCCTTCGGCTCCACTTCCCAAGGGGCCGCTAAGAATGAGACCATGGAAGTAAGAGATCTGAGTGTATAAACCAGCTGAATGAATATGGAAATTCTACCCAGGAACCTTCATGGAAGGGCAAACAACGGAAGAGCACAAGACAGAAACATACGTAAAGCAAAAAAAAAAAAAAAAAAATTAGGGCATGAGGGGAAACAGAAAAACGGCAGTAAGAATTTTATGATGAGAATGGACATTTAAATTTCAGACTCTGAATTTTCACTTTTTTTTTTTGTGTAGGAGCCTCACTCTGCCACCCAGGCTGGAGTGCAGTGGCACGCTCATGGTCACTGCAGCATCGACCTGCCGGGCTCCGGCGATCCTTCCGCCTCAGCCTTCCAAGTAGCTGGAACCACAGGCGAGCGCCACCATGCCTGGCTAATTTTTTGATTTATTGCAGAGATGAGGTCTCGCCAAGTTGCCCAGGCTGGTCTCAAATCCCTGGGCTCAGGCAATCCTCTTGCCTCTGCCTCCCAAAGTGCTGGGATTATTACAGGCGTGAGTCACTATGCCTGACTGTTTTCATGAAGTAGGAGGGTGGGAGTGTGGATTATGGGAGCAGTTCTAGAAAAAATTTATATGAGAAAACATTTCAAAGTTGACACAGAGTTGATGACTGGGGAACTTACCCGAAGCAAAAACTGGTGGAGGTTTCCCTTCTAGGTTGTCCACATCAGTGTTGAAAAGTGGAATCTTGGGATCATCATATGCAACAACTTCCCTTCAAACGTGAATAAAGAAAGAGTGTGAACTTTCATGAATGGTACTAAGTCACTCATCACCATTTGCTTATCACACATAAGTCTACTGTCAATAATTATAGGTAGGATTCTTCAATAATAGAACAGGGCCAGCTTTTATGCATAAGTTTTGCCTTTGTATTATTATATAGCAAGATGACAGATGAGGACAGCCCACGTAAAAGACGTTGCCTGGATGTGACTGAATTAATCACGGCATTTCCGTTTCCTCCAGAGTGGCTATCACCACCACCAACACCTGTTTCTAATGAGGGCCTCTGGGGAGGACCAGTTCAATTGTGTGCACCTCTTGCTCACAATCCAGAGAAGGGAAGGGAGAAAAAGAGAGGGGAAAAAAAAGGATTTCACTTAAAAATGATCAAGTAAAGCTTCAGATGATACTGAGTATTAAAGGATTTTAAAATGGTTGGGCACGGTGGCTCACACCTGTAATCTCAGCACTTTGAGAGGTGGAGGTGAGAGGATTGCCTGAGTCCAAGGGTTCAAGACCAGCTTGGGCAACTTGGCGAGACCTCGTCTCTACAATAAACCAAAAAAAACTTAGCCAGGCATGGTGGCATGTAACTGTGGTTCCAGCTACTTGGAAGGCTGAGGCGGAAAGATTGCCTGAGCCCAGCAAGTGGCCGTGAGCATGCTACTGTACTCTAGCCTGGGCGACGGAAATATGATATTAAAACAGCCAGATCAGTGTTTGGAACTCATGGCTAATTCTGAGCATCTTAATTTGCTCAGGGACAGCTCTGTAAGCATATCTAATGTTTTTAGAAATAGGGAAAATGTTCACCGTACATATTTCTTCCATAATTCAATGATGCTAACAAAATGTGAACAACGTCACTTTCACTATGTTCACATTCACAACAGTGTCCCTTCTTTCTTTCTTTTTTTTTTTTTTGAGTTGTGGAGTCTCACTCCATCGCCCAGGCTAGAGTGCAGTGGCACGCTCATGGCCACCCAGCATCAACCTGCTAGGCTCAGGTGATCCTTCCACCTCAGCCTTCCAAGTAGCCAGAACTACAGGCGTGCACTACCATGCCCGGCTAATTTTTTGATTTATTGTAGAGATGAGGTGTCGCCAAGTTGTCCAGGCCATTTTCAAATCTGTGGGCTCGGGCAATCTCCTCACCTCAGCCTCCCAAAGGGCTGGGATTACAGGCTTAAGTCACCGCGCGAAATGGCTCCTGTCCTTAAGCAATCCTCCCATCTCAGACTCCCAAATTGCTGAGATTATAGGTGTAAACAACTGTGTCCAGCTTTATTTATTTTTATAAGCTTATGAAATATTTACATGCTAGTTCTAGGCACTGAAAAATACAGTCATGCATTGTTTAACAATGGGATATGTTCTGAGAAATGTCATTAGATAATTCCATTGTGCAAACTACACAGAACGTACTTACACAAACCTAGGTGGTATAGTTCACAACACACCTAGGCTCTATGGTTTAGCCTACTGTTCTAGGCTATAAACTTTTATAGCATATTACTTTACTGAATACTGGTAACACAATGGCAAATATTTGTATATCTAAACATAGAAAAGGCTCAGTAAAAATACAGTGTTATAATCTTAGGGGACCACTGTTGTATATGTAGGCTGTTGTTGACTGAAATATCCTTATGTAGTGCATGGCTGTATATGTGTGACGTAAAAGCTTAATACCTTATATGGTAATTCAGTTTTATTTCACTCGAGACTATTACTCACCAGCTTACATTCTGAGGACGGATAACGATCTTTCGGTAGGCTCCTGATAAGGAATAATCTCGAATTTTGTGTCTCATGTTGTCAATATCAAGATTGTCTGCTGTGAGCATTTCCCTGTAGGCTTCACTAACTGATATGAAATACAAAAAGTTAGTTGGAATGCAGCCTGTCAGTCAAGTTACCCCCAACTAGATTACAGATAGAATACCATGTAAGTTTAGTGAGATTACCCTAACAGAAGTAGTCACCCTAATTCATAATTCAAAATCAGTTCTCTGGAATCAAAACTTATGACTTGGTCACTAGGACTAGAAGGTGTCTCCAGCTTTGGTTTGGCCAATTTGTAAGTTATTTTTGCAACCAGCCACAGTACCTGTGGTGTAAGGTTCCCGGCTGACTACAAAAGACCATTTCATCTAAAGTTGCTAACCTACAATTTATGTATTCACAGTTGGAAGGTACAATATTCCGAGGCTTCAAACTCTCTCTGGAAGAGGTAGTTATAAATAAACGTATAAAAATAAGAGACCTTGGAGAACCATCTGGCTCACCCTGGCACCTGATATAGAATCTTTTTACTGATGCTCATGGGAGGCAGCTTCCCAGCTTTTGTTTGCGCGTTGTCATTTAAGAGGAAATACTTTATGCGCCAGTTATTAGAAAGCTCCTCCTAGTCCAAGCTGACATCCATTTTCTTGCAACTTCTGTTGACTGCTTTGGAACACAGCAGATTCCCTGTCCTCTTCCACTAAGTGTCGGACCTTTCAGCCATATCTCCTCTAGCCCAAGCAATGCTTCCCTCCACTGACCCTCCTTTGACATTTCTGTATTCCCCACCAAACCCCTCATCTACCCCAGGGTAAAGGACTTGTATTCAACAACAACTCTGGATACTTAAACTTCTCATATAAACTACTATTAAACTGGGCCTTTTCCACCTGTGCAACTGATTACTGGGCATAAATGTGACAATTTACATTTAATCCTATTAAATGCCTACTGCTCTTCTTTTATTTATTCATTCATTCATTTTTGAGTTGGGGGTCTCACCCTGTTACTCAGGCTGGAATGTAGTGGCATGATCATGGCTCACTGCAGTCTCCGCTGTTCAGGCTCAGGTGATCCTTCCACCTCAGCCTCCCAAGTAGCTGGGAATACAGGGATATGCCACCATGCCTGGATGATTATTTTTTGAGTAGGAGTCTCACTTGCTCAGACTGGAGTGCAGTGCAGCGGCATGCTCATGACCACCACATCCTCGGCCTGCTAGGCTCAGGTGATCCTACTGCCTCAGCCTTCCTACGGGCGTGCGCCACCACGTCCAGTTAATTTTTTGATCTATTGTAGAGATGAGGTCTCGCTAAGTTGCACAGGCTGGTCTCGAACCCCTGGACTCAGGCAGTCCTCTCGCCTCTACCTCCCAAAGTGCTGGGATTACAGGTGTGAGCCCCTGTACCCGGCCTGATTATTTAATTTATTGTAGAGACAAGGTTTTGCCAAGTTGTCCAGGCTAGCCTTGAACCCCTGGACTCAGGGCTCAGATAATCCTCTCACCTCTGCCTCCCAAAGTGCTGGGATTATAGGAGTGAGTCACTGTGCCTAGCTTCTCTGTCAGTTTCTGATTCTATGAACAATAAAAGTTTTAATTTCTCCCCCAGATAGCACTCATGAAGGTAACAGAAGTAATTCTTATTAGCCTCCAGACAATGGCGAATAAAGGCAGGGAGCTCTTACTTTTCACTTTATGAGCTTCTGTACTTGGTGACTTTTTAAACACTATGAGCACACATTTCTTATATGCTTTTTAAAAAAAGTTTTTAAAAAGCTATGTTAAAAGTAGAATTTTCCACCCATTTTCTCAGACGCTCTCCAGACTCTTCCCATCCTTAAAATGAACTAGTGAATTTTAGAAATTTAAATAACAATGCAAACAGCAATCAATAATAGGAATACTATTACTACTAATACCACCATCTCTACTATCTTCTTTCTTGATTTAAATGCATCTCTTTCTGGGAGACTTTCATAAGTAACCACAGTTCATACATATTTGAAATCTAAATATGAGAGGACACCCCCAAAAAACTGGAATTCTTTTTTGGAGGGCAGGCCTCCCCCACTAGGTAAGTGTTCCAGGAGCCCATCGGCATTAGTGTACCAGCTAGCATTATTGTGAGAGGCTGTGTTTGGCTACAGTGAATTTTTTTGGAGATTCTTTCTTTCTTTTTTTTTTGAGTTGGAGTCTCACTCTGTCGCCCAGACTGGAGTGCAGTGGCTGCTACCGGTCACTGCAACCTCGACCCGCTGGACTCTGGCGATCCCTCTGCCTCAGCCTTCCGAGTAGCCGAAATTACAGGCACGCACTACCATGCCCGGCTATTTTTTTTTTTTTTATTGCAGCGATGAGGTCTCGCCAAGTTGCCCGGGCAGCGCCTGCAGGCTCAGGCAATCCACTCACCTCGGTCTCCCAAAGCGCTGGGATTACAGGCTGAGCCACCGAGCCCGGCCGGAAATTCTTTTAATGCGCTTGCCTATTTCATGACGGGTGATTTATGAGTGCACCTTCCCACACTGCACTGAGTATTCAGCAATTTTTAACTAAAAATGGCATGACCCCCATGCCCTACTCTCCCTATTCACTGCTCTCGCCTTGAGAGACATTTTTTTGTTTCCTCAAAGGGATGAAAAAAGTCCTCAAGGGGAAATGTTTTGCTGATGTAAAAGGCATGAAACAAAAAATGGCAGAAGCACTAAAAGGTATCAAAATTGGTAAGTTCAAAAACTGTGTTGAGCAGTGAAAAAAGCATCTTGATAGGTGTATTGTGTCAAATGGAGAGTACTTTCAAGGTGATTGAAGTTTAAACATGTAAGAATACACAATTTTAAAAATAAATCAATTCTGGAATTTTCTGGGGCTCCCCCTCGTATCCTTTTAAGTATAATATTTTAAAATTTATATTTAAAGTATTGATTTTCTTCCCTTCTCTTCACTCATAGCTGCCAGTGGCTGAATTATGTTAAACTTGTTTAAACAAATTTTCCCATACAGGGAACTTACTTTTATGCTTTGGGTAGATAACATCAAAACCAGGCAAGGGCATCACCACATCATGAATAGAGTAATTATCAACATCTTCTTCCTCAATGTAGGTGGCTGTGGCTGTAAATTCACAAGTGAACAATAAATTTAGAAAAGTTAAGAAAATAGCCAATATTTTCATGAGCTCAACCTTCTAATATTATATACATCTAAGCAAGACAGAAGTATAGGTTCAGTGGCCTAGGAAATGTAGGAAAATTAAGTTGGGGCTGAGCATGGTGGCCAGGCCTATAATCCCAGCACTGTGGGAGGCCAAGGCTTGGAGGACCATCCGAGGCCAGGAATTTCCACAAAAATAATAATAAAAATAAAAACTAGCTGGGTGTGATGAAATGTGCCTGTAGTCCTAGCTACTCAGGAGGCTGAGAGGTTACAGTGAGCTATGACTGTGCCACTGCACCCCAACCTGGGAGACAGAGCAAGATCCTGTTGAAGGAAAGAGGAAGAAAGAAAGAGAAATACATTAACTAAGCAGAATTTTAAATAAAAATTTTAAAGTATTTGTCTTTCAGTTACATCCTCATCTTTTGGGACACTTACTTTTAAAATCAGCTCCTTTAGCCTTCTTAGACACCACCACAAAAGACTAGGAAAGCCATCATACTATAAAATACTATTTGGAAAGACATGATGAATGGATGCATTTTGCTGAAAGAATAAACAATGTAAAAAACTAGTGTGTAGTAACAAGGATAAGACACAGTGGCACACAGGGCATGAAAATACATTGGACATGATCAGTGCTGCGTGGGGAATAAAATGTTAAGTCAGGAAAAAAGTAATGACAATTTCTGAACAAACTGAGACTTAGTGGATTTATGGGTCTGCCTGCAGGCCAGCAGGCCATGTATTTATTCAGCTAATAGTATTCCTTAATTTCTACATACCTAGCCAGACATGGACTTTAGAATTGAATAGACTTGACTCTGAATCTCAGTCTTTTCTGAATCCCACCCTTCAGTGGTGGAACAGTGAGCAAGTGACTGAACCTCATCGGAAAAACGAGAAAACACTTCACAAGAATACTGTAAGCTTTATTTATTTATTTTTTTGAGTTGGAGACTCACTCAGTTGCCCAGACTGGAGTGCAGTGGCTGCTCCCGGCCACCGCAGCCTCGACCTGCTCGGCTCCGGTGATCTTTCCGCCTCAGCCTTCCAAGTAGCTGGAACTACAAGCGCGCGCTACCACACCCGGCTAGTTTTTTGATTTACTGTAGAGATGAGGTCTCACCAAGTTGCCCAGGTGGGTCTCGAACCCGCGGGCTCAGGCAATCCACTCACCTCAGCCTCCCAAGGCACGGGATTACAGGCTGAGCCACCGAGCCCGGCTGTTGTTTTTTTTTTCTTTTTTTTTTTTTGAGTTGGAGTCTCACTGTCGCCACTGGAGTGCAGTGGCCACTCCCGGCCACCACAGCCTCGACCTGCTGGGCTCCGGTGATCCTTCCGACTCAGTCTTCCAAGTAGCTGGAACTACAGGGGCGCGCTACCACACTCGGCTAGTTTTTTGATTTATTGTAGAGATGAGTCTCACCAAGTTGCCCAGGTGGTTCTCGAACCCGCAGGCTCAGGCAATCCACTCACCTCAGTCTCCCAAGGCACAGGATTACAGGCTGAGCCACCGAGCCCAGCTGTAAGCTTTAAATGAGAAGCCACAGGTAAGGGGCTTAGGGTCAAGGCCTGGCACACAGTGAGGGCTACACAGTAGGTGGGATTTTAGTGCTGTCTTATGAACATTTTGGGCACAGCATACACTAAACGCCCACTCTATCACAGCCCACTGTAAAGTAAGCTCCAGCCTGGTGTTGACTTGAAGACTCCTTCAAAACTGGCGGACAACAGGCTGAGAGGCTGAGACACATGCAGAAGTGTACATATTTGCTAGACCTAGATGAAGGCTTGGAAAGAGATTTCATCTTTCATTTAGCCCAAATCCTATTCTAGTAGAGAAAGTAGAGGACCAGAGAGTCAGGTGCTTACTCAAATCAGAGGTGCACTTTTTTTTTTTTGAGTTGGGAGTCTCACTCTGTCATCCAGGCTGGAGTGCAGTGGCATGCTCGTGGCCACCGCAGCCTCGACCTGCTGGGCTCAGGCAATCCATCTGCCTCAGCCTTCCAAGAAGCCGGACCTACAGGTGTGTGCTACCACACACAGCTTATTTTTTGATCGATCACAGAGTTGAGGTCTCACCAAGTTGCCCAGGCTGATCTTGAACCCCTGAGCTTAGGCAATCTGCTCGCCTTGGCCTCCCAAAGTGCTGGGAGTACAGACTTGAGCCACTGAGTTCACCCCAGAGGTGTATCTTTCATTTATTTATTTATTTGAGTAGGAGTCCCACTCTGTTGCCCAGGCTGGAATGCAGTGGCACACTCACAGCCTCTGCAGCTTCAACTTGGTGGGCTCAGACGATCCTTCCACCTCAGCCTTCCAAATAGCTGGAATCACAGGTATATGCCACCATGCCCAGCTAATTTTTTGATTTGTTGTAGAGATGAGGTCTCACCAAGTTGTCCAGGCTAGTCTCTAAACCCTGGACTCAGGCAATCCTCTTATACCCGTCTTCCAAAGTGCTGGGATTACAGGAGTGAGCCCTTTGCTTGGCAGAGGTGTATTTTTCTATTGAAAACACAGATGCAAACTAGCCAGTCTCAGTCTGCATGGTCCTTCCATCTCACACTTACTAGATATCTCCCTTTCTTAACCAGTAGCCAGGATGAACTTTATTTATTTATTTATTTTTTGAGTTGGAGTCTCACTCTGTCGCCCAGACTGGAGTGCGGTGGCCATTCCCGGCCACTGCAGCCTCGACCTGCTGGCTCTGGCAATCCTTCCGCCTCAGCCTTCCAAGTAGCTGGAACTACAGGCGCGCGCTATCACGCCCGGCTGGTTTTTGATTTATTGTAGAGATGAGGTCTCGCCAAGTTGCCCAGGCGGGTCTCGAACCCGTGGGCTCAGGCAATCCACTCACCTCAGCCTCCCAAGGTGCGGGATTACAGGCTGAGCCACCGAGCCCAGGCTGAACTTTAAAGCCATTTGTGTCAATAACCCAATGCTAGTTTGGCTGAACAACAATGATATTTGCCTTTTACCTCCTTTGAGCACAAGGTCCCCTGCAACAGGTTTAAGTCCGTAGGCTTCTATTCTCTTGCTCACCATGTTATTCCACACATAGCTCTGATAGCTATGAATATACATTAAGCGATTATTTCTAGGTATCTGGAGGGAAGGAAAAAAAAGGCAAGAAAAAATATTCTGAATATAAAAAAGGATTTTCTAAGATATCTTGCTTGTTTACTGGTGATTCTAGTACAAGAAACTTCTATTTTTATCTCTCATTTTCCCAGTAACCTATAGAAATAGGATACTATATTAGTGACTGACAGCAGTAAATACTAGAGATGGAATCCCTCAAACTAAAGGGTGTTAACAGTTATCAATGGCCGCAGAAGTTCATGTTTTGTATCCACATTGCACACATTCACGCAAATAAAGCAAATGCTATGGAATTTGTACCCTAAATCAAAGGCACAAACTTCAAATACGAATTTCCACATCAATTATAGAGCTAACAGTGCCGTCTCCCCCATAATTCTATGGAAGAAAACCTTAATGACTGAACTGACAACTAACTTCATGTAGCAAGAATCCTGCTTTTTTGTGTATCTGGGGAAATGCAACTAAGACTTAAGTTTAATGGTAAAACTGTAATGCATCCTGGATATATGAGGGGGATTAAAAAAAACCAGAATTATCTTTTGGAGGGCAGTCCCCTTGGAGTGCAGGCTTCCCTCGCTAGGTAAGTGTTCTACAAATCCATCAGCACCAGTGTACCAGCTAGTGTTGTTGTGAAAGGTTACATTTGTCTTCAGTGAATTTTTCTGGTGATTCTTTCAACACATTTGTCCATTTCATGATGGGTGATTTACAAGCTCATCTACCCAAACTGCACCGAACGTTCAGCAGTTTTTGATGAAAAACTGCACCACCCTCGTGCCCCACCCTCCTCATTAACCTGATCTCACCCCAAATGACTTGTTTCCCCCGATGAAAAAAGTCCTCAAAGGGAAATGTTTTGCCGATGTGGAAGAGATGGAACAAAAAAGAGCAGAAGCACTAAAAGGCAAATTGATGAGTTTAAAAACTGTTTTGAGCAGTGGAAAATGTCTCGATCTTCCGTAGGGAACCTGGTGCAGTTTATCCAGAGCTGGCTGCGTCCCCGGCGGGCTGTGGCTGAATATGCCACGTGAAGTCCACCAAACTTGTGCTCAAGGGGGCGAAGACGCAGCGTAAGAAAAAAAAGAAGAAAGATAAGAGAAAAAGAGAAGATGAAGAAACTCAAATTGATATTGTTGGAATTTGGTGGGCAGTAACAAACTTCGGTGAAATTTCAGGAACCATAGCTATTGAAATGGATAGAGGAACCTACATACATGCACTTGA
>CAUYQG010131123.1:0-22339 GCA_963574415.1 Tarsius wallacei
GGCAACTTGGCGAGACCTCATCTCTACAATAAATCAAAAAAATTGCCTGTTATGCTGCATATAGACTTTGTATTGATCACTCCCACAGAAGTTTCATTTTTCGTCTCCTTTTTGGGTTAGATGCTCCTCTGTATTGAAGAAAAGAATTAGATTTCTTTTCTTTTTTTTTTTTTTTTTTTTTAGTTGAAGTCTCACTCTGTCACCCAGACTGGAGTGCAGTGGCCGCTCCCGGTCACTGCAGCCTCGACCTGCTGGGCTCCGCGATCCTTCCGCCTCAGCCTTCCAAGTAGCGCACTACCACACCCGGCGATTTTTTTGATTTATTGTAGAGATGAGGTCTCGCCAAGTTGCCCAGGCGGGTCTCGAACCCACGGGCTCAGGCAATCCACTCACCTCAGCCTCCCAAGGCGCGGGATTACAGGCTGAGCCACCGAGCCTGGCTAAGAATTAGATTTCTAGTGAAAGGAACAGAACCTTTTGTTGGGTGAGTTGCTTTCCTAGGTAGACCATGTGATTTAATCCTCTTATTTATTTATATTTTAATTCACAGGACAAAATGAAAATCAATTTCCTTCTGAAAACATTTCATTTTTATTTCACAAGTAGTTAATGTAATAATCCTTAGAGATTTTTCTGGAGGCTCCACTTTTTCCTGCGTGACTTGTTAAACTATGGTCAGAATGCAAATTACCTAGCCTTTGAGAACAGATGGTAAATAAAGCAATTGAGGTTTTGAGGCAGTCCAAAGTGATTGTGCAAAGTCACCTATTCTATCATATATTTTTGCCCATTCTTTTTTTTTTGAGTTGGAGTCTCACTCCGTCGCCCAGACTGGAATGCAGTGGCTGCTCCCGGCCACCGCAGCCTCGACCCGCTGGGATCCGGTGATCCTTCCGCCTTGGCCTTCCGAGTAGCTGGAACTCCAGGCGCGCGCTACCACGCCTGGCTAATTTATTTATTTATTTATTGTAGAGATGAGGTCTCACCAAGTTGCCCAGGCGGGTCACGAATTGACCATTCTTTAGATGCTTATGATTCATGGTTGAATCATAAAATAGTTTATGATTCATGGATGAGCCAAGCCAATGTAATACAAGATTATGGATGGAACACCAGCAGCTAGTCAAAGAAACAGCATTTGATGAGATTATTGTATCATGTAATTTTCCAACAACATTTTAGAAAGAATGTTATTTTTTCCTGCATCACAGATGAATAAACTGGTGATAACTTGCTGAGATCAGTCATCTAGTAAAGGGCAAAATTAAGATTATAATCCAGGCTTATGTGATGATGCTATGGATGTTTGGATGTTTGTGTCTTCCCCAAATCATATGTTGAAGCCTTAATCCACAATGTAATGGTATTAGGAGATAATGTGTTTGGGAGGTGATTAGGTTTAGATGAGGTCATTAGGGTGGGGCCCCCAGAGTGGGATTTGTGCCCTTATACAAAAGAGACCAGAGAGCTTCCCTTACCAGCTCCATGCAGGATACAGCAGGAAGGCATCTGTCTGTAAGAAAACACTCATCAGAAACTGATTTGATTGGCATCTTGATCTTGGACTTCTCATTTTTACAACTGTGAGAAATAAATTTCTCTTGGCTAAGCAACCTAGTCTATGGCATTTTTGCTGTAGCAGCCCAAACTGATCAACAGATAGCTTGTCTAGGAATAACAATATTGGCCCTAATTAGGAAATGTCTTTCCATTTTGAATATTACCAGAAACAAGGGAAAGAAGAAACCACTTGTTCATCATGATTTAAAAAAAAAATTCATGGAGCTTATCAGTACTAGAAGTAATTACAACAAATGAGTCATTTTATTACAAAGGAAGAGCAAAGAATAAAAAATTCTCTGAAGGCCTCTTGCCTCACCTTTGGAAAACGATTAAAGCCAAATATGGTAAATAAAACTTCTAGCCTGGGACTTGACAAAAAGTAAAAAAAAGATTGCATTGTCTTTTCACTCTTGGTGCAGTCTCTCTAGCTGAAGAAAAAAAGCTATATAACCACAAAATTCCAGCGTCACTTGCGTGAATGGACAGTATTTCTTGCTGTGGGTATTCCACGTCTGAAAACAAACTGCTTTTTCAGGCCAATCAAATGAGCTCTTCTCAAATACTTCTTCCTCTCTCTCACCTCTGTATTTTGATAGACAAAAGACTGCTCAAAATGGGAAGACATTGTTAGTGTTTCCTTTCCTCTCTTTATATTTTGAATATTGTCAATTTTTATCTTAAGCTCATTTGCAAGTAGATCTACTATCTCTAATTCTTGAGGCACTGATTCTCCATTGTTTGGTGGTTTCCTATCATGGCTTGTGATGTTTTTTACTGTTAGTTCATCTGCTGTAGAGATTGTCTTATGAACCCAAGGCACCCTGGGGCATCGAGGTGGTATCTCTATAGAGGGGTTTGGGATTGCTATCTGTCAGGACCCTACTGATTTCAGTGTTTCAGACCAGTTTGTATTCATGTGTCACTCTTGGATTTCTGTGCCACTTGAGAGTGGAAGGTAGACCCCACATCTGAGCATGAGCTTGGGTTGAGGCTTTGACGACTCACAGATAATTTTTTTTCATCCATTGCCTCAGGGAGAAGGTAAGATTTGTGAAGTTTGTGCAGGTCAGTGGACATAGATATGTTATTCTCTGTCTCAAATATAGGGTGACCCTTAATGTTCCCAGCTTTATTCAGAAGGCTCAGTTCAAGCACCCTCCCCCTCCCCCATGTTTCTTGGGCCTGAGTGCTTATATTTTGTATCCCCGAGTATGTTAAAACAGACATCAGTCTCTAGGCTATACATCTGAGACTGCGTGAGTCATTTACCTTCAGCTCATCAGTGGTTTTGAATTCATCTTTATTTCTGGCACATGGAAATTTCTCTTTCTTGTTTCCATTCTCAACTTAATTTTCTTTTGTTATTTTATTTTGTATTCAGCATTTCTTTCTGTTTGGAGAGGAATAGACTGTGTCAACTCAGTTTAGCATATTGATTGGGCATGTCCCATGACTTAATATGTAATATTTTTATTCTGTTTCAATGTCGTAGTTGACTTTCCTGAAAATTTTGTTACACTGACCTCTCAGTTACACTTGTTAGGTGACTATATATAAACTGTGATAGAGAATGATGTATATAACATGCCGACTCATTAAGAAATAATTTATCTAACTATTGTGGTTAAATAGATATTAGTCCAGAAACCACATTAGCCTAGAAAATGATGGGAAATATACTTAAGCTCAGAATTTACAAGAAGACTCTTAGAAAGGTGGAAAGCATAATTTGCAGAGTGCCTAAGGGTTGAAAGTTTCATTAATTCTTTTGAGCAATGAAATTTGGCAAAGGATATGTTTTAATGAGACTATTTTTTCCCCCTGAGAGGGAAGACTGGAGTTCTACTTGCGGTATATAAAACCCCCTATAACCTTTTAACAGGTGTTCCAAGCATAAAGAAAACTACTGTTCTGCCCTCCTTTGAGACATCCTATGTGTCACACAGATTCAGATCCTACCACAAGGGTAGAGTAGAGGACCACACAATTAAGGTGATACCATCTTCCAGTTTCAGAATCAGAAAAGAAAGGAGATTCCTATTTGGGGGTGACTTTGAAATCAAGTGACTTTGAAATACTTTTTTTATTATGTTTTGTTCTTGTCTCTTTCTTTAACTTATGGGTATCAGAAGGTAATGAAGATATTATTCAGATCAACTACTTTCAAGTTAAATTTATTTTTTTAAAAGTTGTGCTCAGTGAAAAGCTTTATTTGGTGTACTTACTAGAAATACAATGTGTTTCTAAATACAATAAATTCTTCAGGACCGATTATTCCAGAACAGAACTGAAATCATGTGCCTATTTCAAGCATATTTGAAAAAGCTTATATCACATTTTGACTCATCTTGAGTTTAATATCATTGGTAGGAAAAGGAATACTAAAATAGCTATCTAAATCCGATTTAGATTCTTGACCCGTTAAGAATTTCTCCTAAGGTGCAGGAAATAAGATTATCATCTTTTTAGAAGGGTCAACACCAGGGGAAGGGTTAGAAGAGTATGTGGCAATCAAAATAAAAACAAAATGAAAACAAAATATACTCCCTCTTTGCCCTAACACCTCATAAAAGTAAAATCCCAATCCAAACAATGAAAACTCAAGAGCTCTAAACAAGTCCTAGTACACTGAAAGATCCCAATAAAATATGTAGTAGTATATATATTTAAAAAGTATCAGGATGTTTTGAAAGCTGTGGGACATGTGGCCAGGTGAGAGAAAAATATAAAAAAGTGGAAAGAATAAGGTCCTGTTGGCATCATAAGAAATTTCCCTAAACCTCTGGAAAAAACCTTAAGGGCAGGATCTCTGGATTTCACACCATACAATAAAGCAGCTTTGCCAGTTTTAGTTTCTTTACCTTCAGGGCTCATCGGTGAGTCTGCTATGTACTAAAATTTTATTTTGCAGGATGTGTGACACCCTTGTATAGGGACATCAAAAATATTTTGTGCAATGCCACGTAGTGAAGAACACATTTTTTGTTTGCTTTTATTAGCTCGGGTTGTGTTTTTATTCTTATCAGCAGTGTTAATCAGCTGGTCTGTTTCTGAAGAATCTGAGTACTCTCACTTTATTTTGTTATATATTTTCATTGTAAAGAAAGACAGAAACTGGTGGTTTTGGCCAAAATTATAGTCCAAGTGATAGTGTGGTTGTGCATTTGGGATATAGCCATATTCTAGACATTTCTAATAGCATGAGCACAACTTACCACTTTGAGAAGAAGTCGAGTTGAGTTTTCTAGTTTTTCCACTTTGGGAGGTTTCCACTTTAAAAGGGCAAAATCTTCTATGTACCAACTCATGTGAAAAGTTAGATGACAAAGTACATATTCTCCCTCCTCCCCTTTCAGATATATAGTTGCTTATTAAATTCTTATCCATATAACAAAACCAACCCAAATAAAGCTTCTTGGGGGAAAACTGAATTCCATCTCTATCCCTCACCTTCTTTCACAATTCCCCAGGCTAGAGTTTTGGGATTTCTTTTTCTGTATACTACATTCTCGTTTTTCCCCACGGGTTACAAACTCTTGGCTTTGTTATAATAAAAAAGGAGGAATTTCCTCTGAAATGTGGTAGAAGACACTATGACTTGCATCTTCCAGGGGGAGATTTTTGTTGTTTTGGTTGAAATGAATATAGCATCTATACATAGCCTAGGCATATCTGAATATGAATATGATAAAAGCATCAAACTGGAACACATAGTTTCAAGAATTCTTACCATTCCCCATACTTTTTTTGGGGTGACTTGGTTTTAAAAAATAAAGTACGTGCAGTGTTAGTATGGGAAGGGGCTATATTGATAAAGCATTCTAATCTCCAACAATTGATGAGGAATTGAGGTCCAGAGAAATTGAGTCTAGAAAAAAGAAGTCTAATGATTCATTTCACAAATTCTCCTAGCTTCTGAATTTGGTTAAGCACTTTTGTGAATGAATTCAAAGAATAATGATTACTCTAAGACAGAAAGGTAATAAGTGTCAGTGATTCATAGTATTTGTTCATTCCAATACTCCACAGATATCTAAAGACATCAGCTCAAGAGCTAATAAAGCAGCATGATTATTGACTTGACTTAATAACTTTGTGCTGTTCTTTGGAAAGAATTGTGCAGTTATTTCTCCAGCAATTACTTTATAGACTTAAGTATACAGAATAAGAATTATCTTAGTCCCTGTCTCATAACTCTTGCTCCATAGTTTAAATCTTAAATGTGTAGTGTTTGAGTTATTTTGATCATAGACATCTGATGTCAAAAAAGGGGGAGTAGAGTTCAAAACTTAACAACGTCTGGGTTTTGTTGTAGAATGATGTAAACTTTGGTGAATCTCTTGATAATATTGGGAATGGGAAATCTGCCAGGATTATTGCCTCTATTTGGTGACTAAACGTTATCAGACTTTCTCCACTATGGCAAGTATTGAGAAATTTGGATTTTAACAGTTTATGAAACCTCTTTGTAAAGATAGAAGTAACTGCTTTTTTGCAAAATACCTTGAAAAATGGAAAAAGGATAAAAGGATAATTTGCGAGTTTATTTTTGTGTTTCAGTGGTTCTCAACTAGGGGCAAGTGGTGCCCTTGAGGGGACATTTGGCGATGTCTAGAGGCATTTTTGCTTGTCCTGGCTGGGGTGCTTCTGGCACCTGGTAGATGGAGGTCAGGGATGATGCTAAACAGCGTAAAATGCACAGGGCATCTTTTTTTTTTCTCAACAGAGAATGATGTGCCTTAAATTTAAGTATTTCTGAGATTGAGAAAACTTTCATAATTCTTCTTTCTTTCTTAGAATTGTAAGAGGCTGTGTGAAGACCAGGTGACCCTAACTTATGCACCATGCCATGGCTGAAGGTCAGCACATGCCACACTCAACTTTTTTAATGTTCTTCAAAGTCTAATTTTACAGATCAGAGGTTTGTGTTGGGCAAGCTCTCTGTTTCCTCCTGAATCTTCAAAATATCCTCCTGTGGAATGAGAACCTCTTACAGTAATTTACAAACATTGAAACTGTGAACACACTGCAACTGTGAAAAAGTATGATGTAAGAATTACTCAAAAAGCAAAAGAAAATGATAGCCCCCCTATCCCCTCTCTCACCTCCCCATAAATACACCAGGTCAACCTGCACTATTGTCAGTCTGTTAGTCTTTCAAAACAATTAAAGAAGAACAAGAAGAAGAGACTTCTCATTCCCCTCCTTGTCTTAAGCCTTTAAAACTGAAATGCATTCAGTATACAGTATTTTGCATTTTATGACTACTTTAGTTTACTATAGAGGAGAAACGTCAAACATCTTTATCTAATTTATTAAGTTGTACATTGTCCAGGTTTGGCTGATGATTGGAGCATATTTGCCCTTTCCCACATATCTGAATGGAAAAGGAACAGATGTATCTGCCTCCTTGTATTCTGAAATGTTCATGTGTACTTGTTATGTTAGTACCATCTTCCTAGGTCTGGATTGCTCTTGTTTCCATGACTCCTTTAAAAGGTGATCTGTTTCTTTCTAGTGAATTAAAATTTCTTGCCTTCATACTCTGCTTTTTAATTTTTTAATCCATGGTTTGGGAAGGAGGACAAGGAGAGGAAGGAGAGGATGCCATACCCACTGAAAGGAATATGTATTTAACTTATAAGGAATATGTGCGTGTTCCTTTTGTGTCATGTAGTTCTTCTCTAAGATTGTTTTTTAATCCATGTGACATAATCAACTATATATAACATCCAGGTGTTCAGCTTATTCAGTACAATGAACATTATCAATAATAATACCTGACACTTGGCATCTACAATGTGCTGACTGTATGCTGAATTCTTCCTTTATATTATCTAATTTTAAAAAATTCCTTCCAACGAACCCCACGAGGCAGATCCTATTATTATCCTCGTCTTACAGATGAGACAATAAAGCTTGGGAAACTTGGGAAACAAACCCTGTATTATCTGGTAACTGGGTGGTAACAATGGAACTAGAATCCAGTTCTGTTTGGTACGAGAAATTAACTTTCCACCATGAAGCTACCCTAACCCATCCTTCGTATCTATGTCAGGCCAGGTGCTGGGTTATAAAGATGAATGACACAGTGCCTTCTTTCAAGGGACTCACAGTTGAGTGAGGTACATGGGCACACAAAAAGATAAGTATTTCAGCCTTAATATATTCACAGGATGTTATCAGCGCGCAGAGCATCTGACCTTGTAACCTGGTTGGGTGCTTTATGAATGACCCCACTACAGGACTCTCTCTCCTCAATTACACGAATCCAGGAACAACATGTCCAGCTTGGCCTCTGTGCCTCATGGAGGATGCTCTGATCTTACAGAGAGGCAGAAGCCAGGCAGAAGATGCTCTGGTGCCTCCCCCTGCAGAGTTAAGACAACAAATGCCGAGTTCAGACGAGGTTGCCCTTCTCAAGGGACATTGATCTTCAGTTATGATACTTGAAGGAAGTGAGTCAGGGTTCATGATCCCTAAGTGTGTCTGATATAAGAATTGTAGGTTTCCAGCAGTGGTTCTGTGTGGGTTAGTGATGGTTACAGGAAAATTCTCTTGGATATAAGTGGCTCTGGAACTTCCCTAAGATTGCTGAACAAATCATGCATGCTTATAGATGAGGAAGATAAGACTTGTCTTAGACAAGACTTCCTTATATAATGAAGGGAGCTTGATGAGCTTGGCCAACAGCATTTAAGCATTAGAGCAGGATTTGAAGCCACACAGCTTATGAACAGATTTCATGCTCTTTGTTAGAGGCTGACAGCCTCTCATTGAAATACAGCAAGGCTGGCTGGTCCATTTTGGGCTGGCACAGACTCCAGTTGTAGGCACAGAATTGTCAGTTTTCTTAAAGTCTTAAGTTTTCTTCATTGTCCTACTCACTGCCAAATTCAGCTCTGTGTTGTCATTTGTCATTTTTAATGTTATTGACTATCCATCTCTCTCTTTCTTCTTCTCCTTCGACCTTCCCTCTGACTTTTATCACCACTTCTTCCATCTCTTTCTCCATAAGTCTTTCCTAATCAAGGTTCTGTTATAATACTTCATTAATGAACTCGTCTGTGAAAAGATACCCCAAACTTTGGATTCCTTAGCTCTATCCACTGTCCCATTTTCTCACAACCTTCAAAAGTAACCAGCTCTACCATCTTGACTTCAGATCTCTGACCTCCAGAACTGTGAGACAATATATTTCTATTGTTTAAGACACTTAGTTTGTCCTGTTTTGTTACAGTAGCCCTGGGGAATGAATATACCTTTCTACCATCAGAGAAGTCTTCATCTGTCATCATTACCCCACAAATCTGTTTCTCCAGTTCACCTTTGTCATACTTGTCTGGGATTCCATCCCTCCCATATCATCCCGGCTAGACCTATTTGTTTTTTGCATTATCTGGCCTGAATTTATGCAACAGAACATCATGAAAACAAAATGCATCCATGCTGACTGGTCTCGCTTATAATCCAGGTTGGTTAACTTCAAGCGGGCCTTTGGAGATGCCCAGTTACCATCCTACATCTCCACAGAGTCCACTCCCTCTCCCACTATCCAACTCGACCATTACAGACCTTCTGTCTTTTCAACCTTCTAACGGTTCCTTCCCACCTACATGTTCTGGCAATGACCCTGCTGCCTAGCTCACAGAGAAAATGGAAGCCATTGAGAGATAACGTGTGTGTGCTCCCCACCATGGACATCTGCATTAAGGCACTTGGCCTTCTCTCTTGTTATCATGGAGGGACCATCCATGCCCTTTCTTTAGTCTGCTTCTCCTGCCTTGTACCTGATCTCATCCTTCCTTGCCTATTTGAGGATATTGTTTCAGCAACTCTCTTTGGCATCTTTCTTGACAGGCATATTATGCTGTGCTGCATTCCCCTAAAATTCATATGTGAATTCCTAACCCCCGATATCTCAGAATGTGACTGTATTTGGAGATAGGATCTTTAAATAGGTAAGTTTAAATGTGGTCATTGGGGTGAGCTCTAGTCCAATATGACTGATGTCTTTATAAAAAGAGGAGATTAGGACACAGACACACACAGAGGAAAGGCCATGGGAAGATACCAAAAGAAGACAGCCAGCTATAAGTCAAGGAGAGAGGTCTCAAAAGAAACCAACCCTGGTGATACATTGATCTCTTACTTGCAGTCTCCAGGACTGTGAGAAAATAAGTTTCTGTTGTTAAGTCTCCAGTCTGTGGTCCCTTATTCTGGCAGCCCTGGAAGACTGAGATGAACCTACAAACATGGCGTCATTTCTCTCATCTTCAACAAGACCCTTTCTTGTTTCCTCATTTCCTTTCGGTTGCTTTCTTGTTCTTTTTTTCCTTTACAGGAAAACCTTGAGCATCTGTACTGGAGTATCCCAGGGCTTAGTCCTGGAATCCCTGTGCATTTCTCTTCGTACTCATTCTGTGTGTGAATTAATTTAGTCACATGGCTTTCAACACTGCCCATCAGCTAGCAACAACTTGGTTCATCTCTCCCTGGGACATCAGGTGTGTATCCAGCTACCCACTCAGTACGGCTACTTGGAAGTCTAACCACCACCTTCAACTTTAACATATCCCAAACAAAGCTCCCAATCTCTATTCCCCATCCTACTAAACTCCCAAATCCTGCTTCCCTGCCATTTTCATCATCTCATAGATGGCTATGCCATCTTTCCAGTTGCCCATGCCAAAGGCAAACATAACCAGAAAACTTTGGAGCTATCCTTTAATCTCCCTATTTTCCCATACTGTTCAAATAATCTGTCAGTAAATCCTGTTGAATTATCCTACAAATATGAGGGGACCCCAAAAATGCCAGAATTATTTTTTTGGAGGGCTGGCCCCTTGTAGTACAGGATTCCCCTTCCAGGTAAGTGTTCTAAGAACCCATCTGCATCAGTATACCAGCTAGTGATGTTGTGCGAGCTAGTGATGTGGAGCTAGTGATGTTTGGCTTCTGTGAATTTTTTTGGAGATTCTTTCAACATGTTTGCCCATTTCATGATGGGTGATTTACATGAACAACTTGCCCACACCGTGCTGAGTGTTCAAGCAGTTTTTGACCAACATGACCCCTATGCCCCACCCTCCCTATTTACCTGATCTTGCCCCAAGTGCCTTTTTTTTTGTTTTGTTTTCCCAAAGAAAAAAATTTCATTGGGAAATGTTTTCATTTTCAAAGGGATATGTTTTGCTGATATGTAAGATGTAAAACAAGAGCCAGCAGAAGCACTAAAAGGCATCAAAATGGATGAGTTCAAAAACTGTCTTGAGCGGTGAAAAAAGCATCTTTATAGGTGTATTGCAACAAATGGAGAGTACTTTGAAGGTGACTGAAGTTTAAACATGTATAAATAAATACACAATTTTTTATAAATTCCAAGTTTTTTTTTGGATCTCCAAACCTGACACTCCTCACCACATTCACCACCAATGCTCTGGTGCAATATGTCTTCATCTCTCACAAGGATTACTGCAATGGCCACCCGACACATTGTTTTCTGCTTCAGTACTTGTCTTTGCCACTGTCGCCTCCCCTTGGTTTCATCCTCCATCTAGCAAGCAGAGCGAGCCTTTAGCCATATGTCAGTCATGTATCTGCTTGCCTTAGATCTCTCCAACAGCTCTCACTCTCACTCAGAGTAAAAGCTGGAATCCGTACTCTCTAAAGACAAGAAGAAGCCAGACTTTAGAGTCTGCTCCCCCATACCCTGAATCAAAATACCTCATTGAGCACATTGCTTCCCTTGCCTCAACTTTTTCACTCAGCTCCTGCCATGCTGACTCGTTTGTAGTTTCTCCAAGAGGTGAGCATGCTCCCACCTCGGGGTCTTTGCACCTGCTAACCCCTCTGTCTGGGGCTTTCCCCAGAAGGAAAGATGATGCGCATATTGCATTGCTGTGGGCCAAGTCTATCCTGAGTGCTTTGCAAATAAGAACACATTTAAACTGCATGTTTCATGCCCTGTCCTTCAGATTGCTGCTCAGTGTTGCCAAAAGGGCCTTTTCCGATCATGTTTTGTGTGTTAAAAACCAACAACCAAACAAAAACACCCTTTCCCATCTACATCTTTCATCTCCTCATCTTCTTTACTGTGCTTCCCCCCAAATCCTGCCATTATCATTCATGAGATATATTTACTTGTTTATTTTCTTATATTTTCTTTCACTGAGTTATTATGAACTTCATGAGACCAGGAACTAACTAATAACTAACTAACTAGCTAACTAACTTTCCCCTCCCTCCGTCCCTCCCTCCCTCTTTCTATCTTTCTTTTTTTCCTTAGAGACAGGGTCTCACTCTATCAAGTTGGCAGGAGTGTTGTGTGATTATAGCTTACTGCAGCCTCCAACACTTGGGCTCAAGTGATCCTCCTGCCTCAGCCTTCCGAGTCTCTGGAGTGACAGGCATGTGCCACCATGCCTGGCTAATTGTTTTTGTTTTTATTTTTTGTAGAGATGGGGTCTCCCTATGTTGCCCAGGCTGGTAGAAACTTTCTTTGTTCCCTGTTTGCTGAATCCCTGACTGCCCGACTGAATTTTACATTCAGTGCTACCTATAAGCCAACCTGAAATCTATAACCTGTTAACAGGCTCTGGTCTTAGCTGTTTCCTGTGGCCCTGGCATTGTATGTGCCAGAAAGACTCTGGAGGATGTGCAGGGGGTAGGGTGATGTTTAACTAAACAAAAACAATACAGATACATCTCTCAAAGAACATTTTGTGAGGTTGCTAATACTATTCTAATCCATGTGACACAGTAATGACTTTTTCTGTGTAAGTTAGGAATGAAACACGAAGAGCTCACACAGGTAGCTTCTGTAAGGAAGAGAATTTTGAGCTAGTCCTTGAAGAATGGCCAGAATTTGGTAGAAGCATAATGTGAGCAGTGGCACAGAAGTGTAGGGGAGCCCAGTTTGGGGAGAATGTGTATGTAGATGTTTGAGTGTATTAACGTACACATTTAGCCACTATTTGGTCCTACCACACACACACAGAATACATATACACAAACACACACATTTACATATTTACAACATAGAATATTGTTTTATTTAATATTTTTAACTTATATAAAAATTCACATTACATTAGCAGTACTTTTCCTAGATAAATCACATCCAATTTTACCAAATTTGTTTTCTTGACTGTAAAATAAGCATAATAATGCCTTTTTCATTGTGTTGGTACAAGAGTCAATATAACCTAGTGGCTTCAAATGCTGGCTCTGCTACTTTCTAACTGTATGACCTTGGACAAGTAATTTAGTCTCTCTATGCCTCAGTTTCCTCATATGTGAAGTAAGGATATGATAAGTACCTCATGAGGTTGTTTTAAGGGTTCAATGAATAAATTCGTGTGAAGTGTGAGAGCAGAGACTGACGTATGTAAAGGTTAGCTATCATTGTCACTAAATGAGGATTGACTATGATAATGATCTCACCTACTATTATTAAGTGAGGATTAATTTTTTTTTTTTGGAGTCTCACCCTTATCGCCCGGGCTGGAGTGCAGTGGCATGCTCACGGCCACCTCAGCCTTAACCTGCTGGGCTCAGGCAAACCTTCTGCCTCAGCCTTCCAAATAGCTAGAACTATAGACGCACACCACCACACTTGGCTAGTTTTTGTAATTTATTGTAGAGATGAGGTCTCGTCAAGTTGCCTGGGCTGGTCTCAAATACCTGGGCTCAGACAATCCTCTCACCTTGGCCTCCCAAAGTGCTGGGATTACAGGCTGAGCCACTGTGCCCAGTCAAGGATTAACTTTAAAGACTATAACAGTGATTTATCACAGTACACAAATGCATGCATGTGTGTATGTGAGGAGTTTCAATTGTGTGTGTGTGTGTGCACATTTTGTGTACCTGCCACAGCATTATATAATGGTTAATTGTATAGACCCTGTAGCAATATTGTCTGGAATCAAATCCTGAATCTACTCTGTACTACCTGTGTGTCCATTGGCAAATCACTCTGCCTCTCTGTTCCTAAATATCTTTTGTAAAGTGAGATTAACAACAACAATAATAATACCTTCCTCATTGTATGTAGTTTTGTGGCATAAATGTAATAAAGTGCTTTTCCCAGTGGCTTGGTATAGTAAGCACTCAATAAATGCTGGCTATGATTAGTAGCTCTTGCTTGTGACAGATCCCCATAACTGGGACCTTCATGCAACAGCTCTATTAAGCCCCCACATTTAACAGCACAGTCTGACCTTGTGTGTCCCTTTTGGCTAGTAAAGCGGTTGGTGAGAGTCTGAGTAATAAGTCCCAGTCTTGGATTTAGCTTATTCTGTCTCATAACATGCAAACACTTAATACTAATCTGGATTTTTCCCACCCTGGCTAATCATTACTTCTCAAAAATGCTGACCAAATCTGAAAATAATCTTCAGTTCTGTCATTAATTTAAAAAGCAATGTTTTTCAGTGTGGCTAGCTTTCTCAAACCACTCTTCTAGTGAATTACATTCATTACTGTGGTGGGTATTCATTTTTGTGAAATTAATCTTTTAAGAGTGAGTAATGACCATAAGGTTGGAATATTTTTTCTCTGTGAGTGGGGAGGCAGTTTGGAAATTCAACATGACTTGGTGAGAATCACAGAGATCTGTGGAACGGCTCATGTGGCATGATGAGGCCGTTCTTATTTTTAAAGCAATTGTTGTGTTACCTGATATGCTACCCCGATGTGTCACTGGTTACATAGACTCTTCTGGACACTTCATTGGAAATAATGGCAACCTTTGTCAGCTAACTGGTTCTGAGACTGGTAAAGGAGTGTAGAGTGTGTCTGTGGGTGTGTGTTCTCAACGGATAATGAATCAACTCAAACCTAAAATGCAGTTTACAGTTCCCACCTAAAATGGCTCTATTTACATAACTATACATTAATACCTAAACTAATTTATTTTCCCTAGAAATACATCTCTAGCCCATGGACTTACTTTTATATGCAAGCTATTTGATTGGAATATTAACTTGTGTTTTATTTCTGGCTGTAGGGTTTTCTCTTATCCCTGAAATTTAACCAGGCATTTGTGTTCCCTTAGCTCAGAGGCCTTGAGGTTACAGGTCAGGAGGAGAAATTAGTCAGGCATCCAAAAGGCAGTCACTTATCTCATGATTGGTTTCTAAAAGTCTGGACTCATCAAGAGGAATCAAATTCTTTGGCTCCTCTGTGAGACGGAGAGGATGGGGGAGAGCATTTTGAGAGGTGGAGGCCATAGCAGGCATTCGGATGAAGGGTAGATTTTCTGAGAAGAGATCAAGGGTGGGGTTGAGCTAGAGAGTTTCTATGTTTGTTCAGCAGTCTCTCTGTGGGGCTCTACGACTTTGTGCTTTTCAGTCTTGAAAACAGCAGTGAGACTCTGAGGTTGAGGCCATCGCCAGAGCAGTACCCATGAGAGGGCATGTCTAGGTTTCTTGGGAGCCTAGGAGCATCACCTAGGAGAAAGAATGATGGCAACCCTAAAACCCGTGTCCCACTTAATCTTCTGGCACTTAAGAGAATGCCATGTTTGAGTATGATTCCTTTGGGCATGGGGAGGAATTCTCAGTACTGACTGGATTTTGTCACTAGCCTCATTGGGTGAGAGTTTAGAGAGGATTAATTTGATTTTGAGAAATAAATGAATCTGAGATTTCCTGTATCCAAGTGTTGCAAAAGAAAATTCATACCAACCACACTGATACACCTATAAAAGGAAGATGGTAAACAGTTAACCTAGAAGTCACCATGAAGTTCAGTGGCATGATCTAAGTGAGGCCTGTTCTAGCAAATGAAGTCAAAGACTGCTCCCCTTTCAGAGGGCTGATCTGGCCCATCTTTATGGGATAGGAGAAACAGGAGAGCATGGACCGACCATGAGGACACCTAGTTTTAGCCTCTAGACTGGGAGGCTCAGAGAAAGAATGCCTTGTTTAAAGTGACAGCAGGAGCCAGGTGCGGTGCTCATGCCTGTTATCTCAGCACTTTGGGAGGCAGAAGCGAGAAGACTGCCTGAACCCAGGGATTCAAGACCAGTCTGGGCAACCTGGCGAGACCTTGTCTCTACAATAAATAAAAAAATTAGCTGGGTGTGGTGGTATATCCCTGTAGTTCCAGCTACTTGGAAGGCTGAGGTGGAGGGATTGCCTGAGGCCAGCAAGTCGAGGCTGCAGTGGCTGTAAGTATGTTACTGCATTCCTGTCTGGGCGACAGGGTGAGACTCCAACTCAAATACATACATCCATACATACATAGTGACAGTAGTGCTGAGAGGTGCTCCTCACGTGAGTCTTGAGGTATTTGCTTTAAGAAACCTACTTCTCACTCCAACCTCAGGAAACATCCTTCTGCTTTTGTTTCTGTAGTTTGCTGAAAAAAGATGGAAGTTGCATATTTGAATACAGAATGCAACATTCATTGGACGATATTGAAAACTGCTTGAAGAAAAAGAGACTCAGCACAGATATCTGGCTCTTCCAATCACAGAGCATCCAATTAGACTATGAGTGATCTCTGGTCTGAAACCTTTCACTGTCAGGCTTCTTGCCTTTTTGTGTGTGTGTGGCATGGACCCCTTGGGCAGTCTGGTGGACCTCTCCTCTGAGTAATGTTTTAAAATACATATGATAAAATACACACATTTAAAAAAGAAACAAGTTGTATTGAAAGAGTTTTATTAAAATATGAAGAAAACCAAATTTGTGCTATGTTGACACTTTTGCTTCTTTGTTAAGGCATCCGATAACAATATCTAGCAACAGGTCTAGCAGTTACCCTAATTTTGAAGTAGTGATCTCCTCACAAAGGGATGCTTGTGGTGAAATCCTCTAAGTCTAGAGAAGCTTCAGGCTTTTTCCTGGAGACTTGGGATTTGGCGACGAGCTCAGTCACTCTGGAGTCAGAAGAAATGGAAGCAGTGATCCAGAACAAAAATGAAAAGAAATTGTAAAAGACTTCTGCCCAGGGAGAGGAAAGGAGGTCAGGGGTCAGGCTGCCAAAGAGAAAAGGCCCATGCCTTCTGATTTAGTCACTTTTAGGGAGGGCTGGATCTCTTCTGAGGTGATGGCAGTTTCTAAATCAGCACAAGCGACTGCGTTGGCAAGCTAAAATATTGCTTTCATAGGATTTGTCTCATAGAAGGAGAATTGGATGCTCTTAATATTCTCTTTGATGTTCCTTTGAGGAGTGGTCCTGTTTATTGTTTTGTGTGAAGACCAAGCAACATGGACTGTGAGAGAATTCCACTATCAACCTGCAGAAACTTGTGACAACTTGCCCTTGTTCTCCAGTGGTGTTCCTCAGAGCAAGCACTCTGCTGAGATAGCTGTCTGAAGGCTATTTTTCTACCCTGTAGCACTGTCCCTCTCTCTCTCTCTCTCTCTCTGTGTGTGTGTGTGTGTGTGTGTGTGTCTCTCTCTCTCTCTCTCACACACACACACATGCCTGCCCAATACTTACACACGAATACACATATTCATATAACCATTTTTTTCTGTTGCACATATGTTCTCTTATTTTTGTATGTTACATTTGAATCTCAATATTTTTAGGAAACATTAGGGGAAATATTTGTCTCATAAAAAGCAAATATCAGGTATTTAAAAAGTATCAATGCTGTTTTAAGGCAAAACAAAAACAAGTTTACCAGGTGAGTGACCAATGCAGCTAGGGTAGAAACAATTACAGACTGAGTTACATGCCATGTACATAGATTTGTTTCTATACTTAGCAATCAAGAAGTCAAGCATAAATACACTACAGGGAACTACCCTCTTACAAAATGACAATAAATCTACATGTGGACACAAGTGTGAAAATTCCATAGTGAATATTGCTAGGGAAAAGAATCTTTTACATGTCTGAATAGTATGAGCTGGTACCAGACACAGAAGTATGATAAAGGGTTTATGTTTATCTTAGATTCTAGGTAGGACCTGTCTTCCCAAATATTAGGAATTGCTTCCTATTGCAACATTTCAGCTCTTGATTCCAAGTGTCTGGTATCAAACTCATGAGAGGTAAATAGCATCATTGAATGTATCCAATAGACCAGTGGCTAGAAGAACCTCCTTCCAGCAAAGAAATGTCAATATATTAACAGGGTTGAGAGTGTCATCTTAGAGACACCCAACAGTGTGTTCAGGGACCCTGGAGGGAGATATGGGCACTTGGGTTGTTGAAGGCTTTTCCCTGTTAGGATGCCCAATATCAAAACTCAGAGTTTGGGGTTACAACTCTCTTCTCTCCTCTAGAAAATCCCTTTCAGATAAATATCAACTTTAAGAAATCTGTTATGGATGGGTCGCTGGAGATATTTTATTTTGCCAAGAGTAAATTGCTAGCCACTGAAGCTAGTTTTATTTATTTGCTCTTCAAGTTCTCCATTCTGAAGATTTAAGTATTTCTTTAAGTCTGTTTTTCTACTGCTAATTGGGATTGTGGGAATAGAAGCCTCCTTCCTCTCATTTTGGACAGCTGGATATTTTAATATTTTAAAAAATGGTTGTTCATTCTAACCATAGGGTCAAATCCTTGTGCTAGCTAGCCATTCACTTGCAGTTCAGTGGGAATCTGATCCTGGAACACTGACATGGCTGCTTCCCCCGCCCCCCACCACTTATGGGAAAATAAATTAAAGCTAACTCATGCTTCCTTCATAAGTAGACGCAATACAGCTGTTGATAGGTATGTACAAAAACACTCACATTGATTATTTCATGGTTAAATCTTCCTGGATTATTGTACAAACTACAACAGGTGGAAAAGAGAATTTTCTGACTCACAAAAAAGCATCCACTCTCTATAGATTTCCAAGTAGCATTTTTCCAGACATGATCTTAAGGGTACAAATTATTCATGGATAAAATAAGTTGGTAACCAAAAATTATCTACCTCACTTTAGGGTTAGAAAAGTTGGAGTTGAGGTGGAGACTGTATTCAACCAACCAGCCTGGGCTCAGTGGTGCTCCAAATGGAACACAAATTCCCCATCCTGTGCTTATATAGAGAGCCATGCCACGACTCTGTAAAATTGTGTGAAGTCCTTTAACTTGTTTTAAAAAACAGGACACACGGGTTTAAAAAACCTTGGCATTCACATTTGGGTGATTGCAAAACCACTTCTGAGCAATGTGTGCTCAGAGTCCATCAGTGTTATGGACAATTTATTTTTTATTAAGTCACTTAGTGGTGGTCTTGATCAAGCTATAATTCTAAGTGTGTTATGGTGGCTATTTCGGACAGTTAAGCAGCAGAAAAAAAAAAGATTAATGCTGACACTGCTGAAACTGGTCTTGGTCCATTTAACTTCTTACATGTGCTGAGACAGACAGCTGGACCCTGGGTATGCCTCTGAGATACTTTAACGCTTTTTATCATCCATTAAACAACTTACCCTTTTCCTTATTTATTTTGCATTACATTTTTTACTTAACAGATACCTCAGTTACATTTTTGGGCAATAAAGTATGATGGTCATATACAGCACTTTCATAGATTGCCTGTTATTTTCTGTCAAAAAGTAAGGTTTATTTTTCTTATCATAAAGTAAATATTATCGTAGAGGATTTAGGGTACTCGGAGTTAACATTTTAGAAGACATATATACATATACATACATAATATTTCTATTCTATTTTTTTAATGTAAATTTGAATCACACTGTGCACACTATTTTTGGTAGCTTTTTCATATGATGATATATTGTGAACATTTCCCCATATCTTTTAAATAGTTCTTTACAATATAATTTTTAAAGACCACATAATATTTTATTGTATGCAAGGTCCATAATTTAGCCAATACTTTCTTTTTGGACATTTGTGTATGTGCTAATTTTCAGCTATCATAAAAAATGCTTCTATGAACATCGTTGTAGCCAAATTTTTGAGTACATTCACACTGATTTCTTTTCAGTAAGTTCGTAATGTAAAATGATTGCGCCAAAGAACTTGAACCTTGTTAAAGCTTTTCATGGGGGTTGTCTACTGCCTTGCTGAAAAGCTGCCCCAGGGAACGCCCCCACCAGTCTTCTCCTCTTTCTTCATTTCTGACTGGTTGACTGCTTCTCCCTTTTGGCTTGATGTTTCTTCACAAGATTACAACTCCTAGTTTTCAAATGAAGTGGTGTATTTTTCCCTATTTGTTATGCATTTTCCTCAATGCAGATATGTCCTTAGAATCCTTTTCAACATGGAATTTAGACATAAAAGGCTAAGGATCAGAATTGTCTAGAAGAGGAAACCTACCTGCCATCAGTGCTTTATGGTTGTGAGTGTGGACAAAACTGGGCTGAAATAAGACAGCAAGTGGTTACAGACCAGTCAAACAATGACATCACATGTCACTTTCAACAGTTTAGGCTTGGAAGTACCTCAGGGCGGGGCAGGACTGAGCAAGGGGCGAGTGTTTGTGGTTTTGTGTATACTAAGAAATCAGACCTACTAGTAAAGAAGCCATCTGGGTCTCCCACCTGTTCATGGTCTTCATTTCAGATTCGAAGCTGGGCTGTACACAACAATCTGAAGAAGGTAGAGGAAAAACTAGGCACATTCCTCAAGGATTTGGTAGCATAAGAAAGCTCTGTAAGGGAAGTTATTTGTTGGCTGATAGAACACTTACCCAGTCCTAAAACAGCAGTTATTTTTTAAATCCAGGTTAAATCTGTGTGTCTTTTTCTCGTGTCTGAGTTTTCTGTTGACATTTGTCCAGAAGTGTTATTTAGGAGTGACTGCAGGGCGCACTAGCTGCTTTTGGAAGTGAGGGATCAGCACTGGGCCTAGCAAAGGTTATTGGTTCAGACCTAAGCCCTGGATGAGACTCTTCCTCTGGTACTTTCTGTGCCTGGGCTGCTGCTAATCCCTTGGAGAACCTGACCTTTCAACCTCTACACTGAGCGCTCTCACCGCTGAGCATGACCAGGGGACACGGCTTCGCTGGCTTGAACATCGGAAAGCAGGAAGGGAGGCATGAGAGCCGGCTTGTGACAGAGAACAAAACCTAACCACTTTGAAAATCAATTTTCAACTGCCTTAGCTCCCACTTTGTAAGGCATTTCTCAACAGAGTTTTCTTTGTTGCGACAATGAAATGTTCCTTCTGCCAACATTTTAGAATTCTTTTAATTTTAATGGTTTGCCTTATTATTTTTTTCCAAAAAACTATGTACACATAATAACTCAGAAAATAAAAAAATCCTTCATGCTTTGGACCCTCATCAGCTAGATTTCTGGCAGGCTTATAAAAGCTTTCTTTTTTTAATTGCAAAATGTGCTGAGAAGCAGAGAATGTTTTTATTCCTAATTCGGATATTCTTTTTCAGATAAAACATGGTTTTTCAGATAACCTTTTACCTTCCTATTAACTCTGAAGTGAATGAGGCTCAGCCTTGGAGCTGGCAGAAGACTGTGTGCAGGATGAACTCTTCCCCTTCCCTCATTCTCTCCTTTTCTCTCTTTTCCTTTCACTCTCCTCCGTGCAGCCTCCTCCTCCACCCCATCTCCATGGCCTTTTTCTTCGGTTCTTACTAGTTCTTCATTGTGACTTAATATGATTCTTGATAATATTAAAACTTACTCTTTGAAAACAGGCAAGTAGTCTGTCTTCTGGGTATTTGTGTGTGTTAATAACAGCTTAGTTTTGTAAGTGTGTCCCCTCTCTTGCTTGCCAGTTTATATGAACTAATAACTGAAACACGGGAAAGAAGCAAATTCCATGTCTGACAGATGGGCCTGTTGCCTCATAATAGAATCCTGGTGACTCTTCGGGATGAAACATGGAAGCCTTCAGAGGTGTTTTCTAGGGAATACTTTATACATGTTTTTGTGCATTTTATCTCCACGCTCTTTGTTTTGATCTTCTTTCTCAACTCATATACACACACTCCAGGCAAACCCATTTTTTAACTCTAAGTAGCGTCCTTTTGTGTGTGAATTTAAATGATGATCCTGCCTTGGTCTCTGGTTCCTATTCTCTAAATTCAGGTTTACAGGCATATATATGGAAACAGAGAGAAAGGGGCCATGACAACATGCATTTGCCCTGCCAAGAATGTCTACTTTTCAGGTACCTAGTGAATGAATTGGCTTGGTTTTAAACAAGGCCAATAGTTAGTGGAACTGAAAGCCAGGTACTTTACCATGTTAATACGCATGGAGAAATTTGCTCTGTGGGTGTTAGTCTCATGAAAACCAGTGAGCATGCCAACTGTCCTCTCTTCTACTGTCTACATGATCAGGAAAAAGAACAATTCTCTAGAAAGTAAACTACAGTGAGTCCTCATTAATGAAGAAGGCACACGTATTTGTGTTAGTTCAATTAGAATTGATTTAAGCTTGCATTTGTACTGTCTTCTGTGGAAGCTTGTTGAACAGGAGACTAGTGTAACACAAGGCAAAGAACACATTTATTTTACCTAAAACAACATTTTAAGCAGGTCTGAAGCATTCTTTCTTTTACAAATAATTGTTAAGATAATTAAAATGAGCCCGGCTCGGTGGCTCAGCCTGTAATCCCATGCCTTGGGAGGCTGAGGTGAGTGAATTGCCTGAGCCCGCGGGTTCGAGACCCGCCTGTGCAACTCGGTGAGACCTCATCTCTACAATAAATCAAAAAATTAGCCGGGCGTGGTAGCGCGCGCCTGTAGTTCCAGCTACTTGGAAGGCTGAGGCGGAAGGATCGCTGGAGCCCAGCAGGTTGAGGCTGTGGTGGCCGGGAGCGGCCATGGCACTCCAGTCTGGGCAATAGAGTGAGACTCCAACTCAAAAAAAAAAAAAAAAGATAAT
>CAUYQG010131124.1:0-10498 GCA_963574415.1 Tarsius wallacei
AGATGGGGCTGAGCCGGGCTCGGTGGCTCAGCCTGTAATCCTGCGCCTTGGGAGGCTGAGGTGAGTGGATTGCCTGAGCCCACGAGTTCGAGACCCGCCTGGGCAACTTGGCGAGACCTCATCTCTACAATAAATCAAAAACTAGCCAGGCGTGGTAGCGTGCGCCTGTAGTTCCAGCTACTTGGAAGGCTGAGGCGGAAGGATCACCGGAGCCCAGCAAGTCGAGGCTGCGGTGGCCGGAAGCTGTCACTGCACTCCAGTCTGGGGGACGGAGTGAGACTCCAACTCAAAAAAAAAAAAAAAAAAAAAAGATGGGGCTGAGAGGCAGAGGACGGATAGGGGATATAGAGGGCAGATGGGAACAGAGTGGGGTGGGGGCGGGGGGGAGTGAGGAACAAAAGGGAATGTGCGTGACAAGACAGAGTGGGAGGCAGGGAGGAAGAAGGCAGCAAAGCCAGGACAAGGAACAGAGTAGGGATGGGAAGGCAAGAGACGGATCTGGGGAACTGGGTGACGAAGGGGTGACAGGACAGAGGACAGCCAGGTGACAGAGAGGTAGCCTGGGGGACAGGGGATGGGACAGAGAAGACTGAAGAAGGAGGAGAGCAACAGGCCCGGGGTCCAGCCAAGCTCTGGGGCCCCTGGAAGCTTCTGAGCCCTCCCAGCCAATCGGCAGGTACCTGTTGACATTAGCAGCACAGCCTGCAGCAGAGCCACTTCCGTGTCATCCAGGTTAAAGGCAGAGAGTGACTTGCCCAGTTCAAAGATGGCGTCGGAGACTACGCCCAGGCCGCCATTCTTGAGCTGCTCCCGCTTGACGGCCATCTCCCCACTCAGCGTCAGAGTATCGCTCTCGGGGTCATAGCGGACAGCCGCCCGCAGGGACATGATCTCCATGCAGCACCCCTTCAGGAGGATGATCTGGTCTTCACAAGGCAGCTGCAGGGCGGCAGGGCCACAAGACCATTCAGCACACCCCTTCCGGCATCCCTGAGTCTCCCTGTAGGTGTCTTCTGGGAGCCATGAGGCCACCATCGGCCTCAGTCAGTAACATGGACTCTAAAAAGATGACCTGGTGCTGGGCCACCTGCATGCCCTATTTCACTGAAGCCTCACAATCACCCCTGTGCATTAGGGGTTATCATTATGCCTAGCCCACTCCAGATGAGAAAACTGAGGCACAGGGGACTTAGGTAACTTGGCCAAGGTCACACATCTAGTAGGGCAACCTGTCTCCGGGGTTAGTGCTCTGTAAAATGAGGAGAACATTTAGGCTGCCTGGAGTTGGAATGGCCACATAGACTTGAGGGATGAAGGGCTGGGGAGGGGGACACTTGGAGCCAGCTGGTTCCTTGGAACAGCTAGCCCTTGAAGAATGTGCACGTGCACACAAGCACTGGGTGTATGGTGAGCTACAGGAACTGCTCCCTGTCCAGAGCATGTACTGGGACTGGGTGACAGGGGAGCAGCCCCAGGTTGGCCTCCAGGACAGCACCATGTCTTTCCCCCCTTCTGCTACTCACCTCGGAGAACATGGGCAGTTTTTTGGCAAAGTCCACCACACGGGTGATGGCCGGGGTGATGATCTTGGTAAACTCGCTGAAGGCCTCTAGGTCCACCTTGTCTCCGTCCGGCATGGAGACGATGGGTGACTGGCCAATGTCATCCGGCTGGAGGGAGACATGGGGGTCAGCTGGGGCCGTAGCCCCCTTTCACCCTCTCACTGAGGCTCCCTGCCCACCAGGGGGAGCTCCAAGGCAGCTTGGGGAGAGTTCTAGCCCTAAGGCTTTTCCTTCACCTTGGGGCAGAGGACAGGCTAAAGCCAGAGCTCTGAGTCTGCTAATAATAACAATGGCAATAACAGTAGCAGCAGTATTGTAATAACAATAGCAGCTACAATTATTGAATACTTAATATGTGATCAGGCATCCGGCTGCACGTTTATATATCTTATTTGATCCTCACCATAACCCGAAGGAAGGTATTATAATTATCACCCCTTCACAGATGTGGAAACTGAGGCTTAGCACAGCTAAGTGATTAAGGTCAAAGTCACATGACTAGTAAGTGGTAGAACCATAGTCTGAATCGAAATAGTCTCACTCCTGACTGGTACACACACATCTGCTTGGTATCAGAGTTCAAGCTCTTTTTTTTTTTTTTTTTTAAAGAAAGGAGGATTTATTGAGAGGACAGAAACGCTCCCACAGTGGGAAGGAATCCAAGAGGTTGCCCTAGCCCAAGCTCTTAACAACCCCCTGGCACCCTCCTGCCTTCCCACACCATGTACAACTAACTGTCCACCTCCTCCCAAACTGATCATTCACTTGGCAACCAGTTTTTCCAGGGCCTAACACAATGCCCAGCACCCAGCAGGTGTTTAAAAATACTGTTAAGTGACCACGTCCTCACTCTTTCCTCCCAGTCACTGTGGGCAAGAAAGACGATAGGCTGCCCCTGGTCACCAGAAATTCGATGAGGAAGGCAAGGCCCTCTCCTCATGGAACTCCCAATTAGATAGAATAGGCAGGACCCAGACAGCAAGGACACAAACACAAGTATACAAAACCAGGACCACCAAGCTGTGAAGAGTATCAGCTTTGGGTCAGATTAAACTACGAAGGTTAGCTGGGCACTGTGGCTCATGCCTGTAATCCCAGCACTTTGGGAGGCGGAGGTGAGAGGATCGCCTGGGTCCAGGGGTTCTAGACCAGCCTGGGTAACTTAGCGAGACCTCATCTCTACAACAAAATAAAAAAATTAGCTGGTCATGGTGGCTGAGGCAGAAGGATCACCTGAGCCCAGCAGGTCAAGGCTGCGGTGGTCATGAGCACGCCACTGCACTCCAGCCTGGGTAACAGAGTGAGATTATGACTCAAAATGAAAAAAATAAAATAAAATAAATAAACTATGAAGGTTTCCTGGAGGCAAGACCCTTGAGCTCACTTGGTTGCCGCTGCCCCTTGCCCCCAATGACCCCTCTCTGCTCACCAGGAATTTCCGCCTCTGCTTCCAATGGCTGCCTTGGGCATTGGTACTGCGATGGGCCTCTGTGGCGATGTGGATGAGATCCCACTCTTCGGGAGTGGGCTCTGGTCGCTGCTGCAGTGATCGGATCATCTCTTCCTTCCGCCGCCGCTCGCGGTTCTGCTCGATCAGCTTGCGCTTGGCCACTCGCTTCGAGTCATCTAGAACCACTGTCAACAGAGAGGCGTGCAGTCCTTCGCATGGTAGCCTCATTCCCTCTCCCCCCTCAGAAGCGACTCTTCCCAGTGTCAAGGCTGGGAAATCAAGGGCCACAGAGGTGAAGCGGTGTCCCAAATCACCCAGCAGTTGGGTGGCACAGCCTGGATCATGGTTAATCCCTGGGACCATGTCAGTAACACTTTGGGCTGATCCAGGTGACTATCATGTTCTGGTCTAAGGGGTTATGGTGACAGCAGTTACCGGAAGATCCTGCCAGCCAAAACCTAGCCAATAAGAGATGCTCTCTCTCATCCCCAAGCAGGTGTTCTCCCTGCGAGTCAGAACAGTGCGTGAGGGCGAGTGCTCAGGAGTTCTTTTACCCAGCAACTCCCTCTCTAAGTGGTGAAAGGCAGGTGGGTACTAGGGTCCACGAGCAGGGCCCAGAGAGGAATCCTGTTTCATTTTTCCAGGGAGGAAGGCAGTAGGGACCAAGACACTGAACATTCCACCATCAGCCTCACCTGGACTGGACTGCCCCTCTGCCTCGAGGCTACCTTGGAAGGGAGCTACCATCCCTGAACTCACCCCTGCCCCCGGGGAACCTGGCCCCATTCCCCCCACCCTGGACCCCTTACAGTCCATGGCCATGCCCACGGCGATGCACTTCTTGAAGCGGCACAGCTGGCACTGATTACGGGTGATCTTATCAATGACACAGCAGCTGTCATATTTGCAGGAATAGGTGGGATGAAGGTTCTTCTGGATTGTGCGGCGAAAGAAGCCCTGGGGTGGTGGGAGATAGAGAAGTAGAGAAGACTGTGATTATGACTTCTCCTTTCTGAACCAACCATGCAGTTATGGGGGGAAGAGGGCGGGCAGGCACGATCAGTAGATCAGTGAGGAAATCCAGCATCCTCCTGACCCTGCAAGCCCGGGATCACTGGGCTTCGCCAGGCCAAGGCACCTGGGAAATGCATGCCTTCCAGCCTCAGGCTGCTAGGGGTGGGGATGCCTCAGTAGTAGTGATGGCAGAGGTAGAAATGATGACTGCAGTGAACAGCTTTGAGCCTGGGATGGTGTGAGGTCTGAAGGAATCGCTGCTTTGGAAATCCAAGTAATACCTTGCTAATCACTAAAAACAACTCTGACCACCAAACCATTCTCATATATGTTGCCTATTGCTCATGCAGGTAGAACTTCTGAAATATAGGGACCAAAAAAGTCAAGAAAGAGCTCTGGGGGCCGGGCACAGTGGTTCAAGCCTGTAATGCCAGCACTTTGGGAGGCTGAGGCAGGAAAATCACTTGAATCCAGGAGTTTGAGACCAGCCTAGGCAACACAGTGAGACCTTGTCTCTACAAAAAAATTTTAAAATTAGCTGGTGTGTTGGCATGCACCTGTAGTCCCAGTTACTCAGGAGGCTAAGGCAGGAGGATTGTCTGAGCCCAGGAAGTCAAGGCTGTGGTGAGCAGTGATTGTGCCACTGTACTCCAGCCTGGGTGACAGAGCAAGACACTGTCTCAAAAAATAAAAAATAAATAAAAATGACTTTATTTATTTATTTACTTTTTGAGTTGGAGTCTCACTGTGTTGCCCACGCTGGAGTGCAGTGGCACGCTCACGGCCACCGCACCCTCGACCTGCTGGGCTCCAGCAATCCTTCCGCCTCAGCCTTCCAAGTAGCTAGAACTACAGGCGTGTGCCACCACGCCCAGTTAATTTTTTGATTTACTGTAGAGACAAGGTCTCACCAAGTTGCCCAGGCTGGTCTCAAACCCCTGGACTCAGGCAATCCTCTCCCCTCGGCCTCCGAAAGTGCTGGGATTACAGGCTTGAGCCACCGTGCCTGGCAAAAACTACTTTAAAAAAAGCACTGAGTAGTCGGGCACGGTGGCTCATGCCTGCAATCCCAGCACTTTGGGAGGCGGAAGCAAGAGGATTGCCTGAGCCCATGGGTTCGAGATCAGCCTGGGCAAGACCTTGTCTCTACAATAAGTAAAAGAATTAGCCAGGCATGGTACCGCACGCCTATAGTCCGGTTACCTGGAAGGTTGAGGTGGAAGGATTGCCTGAGCCCAGCAGGTCGATGCTGGTGTGGCCATGAGCGTGCCACTGCACTCCAGCCTGGGTGGCAGAGTAAAACTCTCTCAAAAAAAATTTTTTTTAAATCACCTAGGGCACTTATCAAAGACACAGATTTCTGAGTCTTGCTCCATAGCCACAAAATCAAACTCTCTTGGGGTGGGACCAAGTCTCGTTGTCTTTTTAGGGAGCTTCCCTGGGACTCAGCTGTCCTTGGGGGTTGAGATCCTTGCTCTATGCTACGCTGCTAGTACTGTTTCCAGGAACAGTGCTACAGAACACTAAATCCCTCGTGGCCTTGGTTTAGCTGGCACTAAGCAAGAGAGAAACTTCAAGTCTTAACCTATTTGTATATGATTCTGTTTCTGAGATGGTCTCGCATTTTCAGGCGGTGATTCTGGAAAAGCCATGCAGGTTGAAATGACCACAGTGAATTCTAATTAGGCCTCCACAAATCTATGACCTTGTCTCCTCTGCCCAGGGAGAACCTGCCATCCTCTTCTCCTCTGTGCCCCCACCATGTCCCCCAGCCCTGGTCCTCATCCTTTCAGGTACATTGGAAACACCCATTAAAGGCAGATTCCCAGCTGGGCATGGTGGCTCACGTCTGTAATCCCAGCACTTTGGGAGACTGAGGCGAGAGGATTGCCTGAGCCCACAGGTTCAAGACCAGCCTGGGCAACTTGGCAAAACCTTATCTCTACAATAAATCAAAAAATTAGCTGGGCATGGTGGCACGCGCCTGTAGTTTTGGCTACTTGGAAGGCTGAAGTGGAAGGACTGCCTGAATGCAGCAGGACGAGGCTGCAGTGGCTGTGAGTGTGCCACTGTACTCCAGTCTGGGTGACAAGCAAGAATTCGACTCAAAAAAAAAAAAAGGCAGATTCCCGGGCTCCACCAAAAGAAGGTTCTGAGTGAGCAGGGGTGGGGTGAAGCCCGGAAATCTACATTTTAGCTAGTACCGCAAGGGGCCCGTGAACCACATTTGAAAAACTCTGATGAGGCCGGCTTGGTGGCTCAGCCTGTAATCCCGCGCTTTGGGAGGCCGAAATGAGTGAATTGCCTGAGCCTGCGGGTTCGAGACCCGCCTGGGCAACTTGGCGAAACATCATCTCTACAATAAGTCAAAAAATCAGCCGGGCGTGGTAACACGTGCCTGTAATTCTGGCTGCTCGGAAGGCTGAGGTGGAAAGATCGCCGGAGCCCAGCAGGTGGAGGCTGCAGTGGCCGGGAGCAGCCACTGCACTCCAGTCTGGGCATCAGAGTGAGACTCCGACTCAAAAAAAAAAAAAGAAAAACACTGATGCGTGTTTCAATCTGCCTCCCTCTGACAGGCTGTGAGCAGCTTGGGGACTGGGCATGTACTGCACCCTCACACCTAATACACTAGATGGATGGGTGATGCCTGGCATTTCTCCAGTGCTTCTTATGCGCCAGGTACTGTTTTAGACACTCCATGCAAATTATCTCATTTAATTGTCCCAACAACTCTAGGAGATAGGTAGGAATCCCCATTTTATTGATGTAGAAACTGAGAATCAGAGAGGTTAGGCAATTTTCCTGTGTGTGGCAGAGCAGGGATTATGAGTGAGCGAGTGAATGAATGATTAAGAGAAGAGAAATGACGATGTAACAGGTGGGCTTTAGATGACATGTTTCTAGAGCCTGTCTGTCGTGCCAGGTGCCGAGGGACTTAAAGTTAGGGAACAGAACAGGGGCTCGGGGGTGGGAGAGGGGCAAGAGGTGGTTTCCATACCTTGCAGCCCTCACAAGTGATACAGCGATAGTGATAACCAGTTGCCTTGTCCCCACACACGACACACTGCTCGTCTTTGTCCAGGTAACTAGGGATATACCCTGGGAGGAAGGAAAGAATGGAGGCAGGCAGGCATGGCTTGGTGCCCAACATGGAGGCTCCTACCCTTTTCCCATTCCCCAACCTTTTGTTTCTGGCCCATCTCCTAGCCCAGCCTCCCCGAAGGATTCTTTATCTCCAGTGGAATCCTGGAGACACACTGGAGGTCAACTTGTCCATCCCCTTCCCCTAAGAATATGGAGGATCTGCCGGGCGCGGTGGCTTATGCCTGTAATCCCAGCACTTTGGGAGGCGGTGGCGAGAGGACTGCCTGAGTCCAGAGGTTCAAGACCAGCCTGGGCAACATGGCGAGACCTCATCTCTACAATAGACTGAAAAAAAAAAAATTATCAGGGTGTGGTGACGCTCGCCTGTGGTTCTAGTTACTTGGAAGGCTGAGGTGGAAGGATCGTCTGAGCCCAGATCGAGGTTGTGGTGGCTGGGAGCGTGTCACTGCTCTTCAGCCTGGCTGACAGAGTGAGACTCCAACTCAATAATAAAAAAGAATAAAAAAGAATACGGAGATCTCATTTCTTCTGCCTGTCCAGTCAGGGCTTTTTTCTGGCTACATCTTTTTTTTTTCCTTTTTGACCTGCTGGGCTCAGGAAATCCTTCTGCCTCAGCCTTCCAAGTAGCTGGAACGACAAGTATGCACCACCTTGCCCGGCTAGTTTTTTTTTAATTACTATGGAGACGAAGTCTTGCCAAGTTGCCCAGGCTGGTCTCGAACCCCTGGACTCAGGCAATCCTCTGGCCTCAGCCTCCCCAAGTGCTGGGATTACAGGCGTGAGCCACTACACCTGGCTTCTTGCTATACGTAAAGCACAAAGGATGGTGGAAAGAAAAAAAAAATGCAGTAGCCCATCTCCAGGGACACATCCTTCAGTCCTGCAGCTCAGGCCCTGACTCTAGTAGGGCCTTAGGTGAGGGGGGTATGGGAGAAGGGAAGAGGTCCTTCCTAACCTGACCTGTCCTCAAAGGCTAGGGGGCATCCCACACCTTCGTCTCAACCCCAGACAGATCCATCCCAGCCCTGCAGGAGGCTTCCCCACGGAACAGAAGAGCAGCTGGTCCATGTCCAGGCCCATAGGATGACTGGTCCAGATGGGTGGGGCCGTGGTTGGGAGAAGGGCACATGCAGCCAGGCTCACCTGACATACTGGTTTTCAGGGAACATTGGCCGTTCTTTCTTTTTCGCTTTCCATCTGGTGACCTGGCACTGCATGGGGCAAAGTAGGCAGAATCACAGATCAGTCTTTGGGCAGGCCCCTTCTCAGCCCAAAGGCTTCTACAATCCCCCAGGCCTGACCCCCTTCATCTTGAGTCCTCATACTGCCTCCCACCCCAGGGGTGAGCTGACAATGTTTAGGAGGGTCCAACTATCTGGAAGTTGCCAGGGAGAGAGACAGGGGACTTGGCTGTGGCACAAGCGTGCTCTAGAGCCCCAACACACACATGCACACACCCCCACTACAGTCCCAAAGCCCCCTCAGTCCACAGGACATCCACATATTTGAGCTTCCAGCACGTGATGAATACGCCAGAAGAATTCAGGATGCGCTTCAAGCTATATAATGCACGCACAGAGATGCAACACCACACCAGCACATGCAAATAACCACATAGCCTTCAGTGTCAACCCAAGTATGGTAAATAAGCACCGGGATCTACATTGTGCCATATGACCTCTAGGATACATCCACGTATTACATAACCGTCTGGACAGGCACCTAGCAATACCAACGCCTCCCTCCAGGGTGAACATGTTGCTTGATTTCCAGGTCACACACACATGCTAAATAACCTACAGCAATGAAAAAAACACTAGAATCACCCTGTTCACTTCCTCCATTCAACAGAGTGGCAAACCAAGGCCCACTTGTGTCTGGTGACACAACGCGTCAGAGTCAGAGCCGGGACGAGGACCCTGAGCCCCGCTATGCGCGGTATTATTAGCAACCCTCGGTACATCCATGTTGTCAGGCTCTCCACATACATGTTACATAACCTCTGCACATACAGGTTACATAAGCCCTCTACACACATGTAAGGGTTGTATAACCTTCCACGGCCACCTTGCGTGTGACATGTTGCGGGGCCCCTCGTCCTGAAAGCTGGAGGCAGCTCCCAACACACTGACACAGTGACCTTGGCCAGGGTCACAGTCACAGACAGCCCTGTGCTCCACGCCCCCTGAGGATTACCCCACCTAGCTCCTGCAAGGTTGGAAGGTCAGGCGTCCCTCCCGCCTTCCGGAAGGGTGGCTGCGGGGGAACCCAGGCCACCTAGGGCACCGGTTGAGCTGGCATCTTCCGCAATAACAAGACTCGCAGCCTCTGGATGCAGTCCCAGGGATAGCCACAAGATGGCGCAAAAACATGGGGGAGGGGAGGGTGATGGAGGAGGGACTGCAGTCGGGGGCACTGGGAACTGGCATTCCTGCCTTTTTCCAAGCCTTAGGGACAGATTCTCCCAGACTCACAGAGTGACGGGGGTGGGAGGACAGGGGCTGCAAGTGACAACCACACAGCAAGGGCCAAATTGTCCTTCTTAAAGTCCCCCCTGGGGTGAGGCTTTGAGGGAGGGGGGACTATCCCAGTGCCCTACCCATCCACTTCCTCCACCCTTCCAGGGACCCAGTCTTGGGCCTTAGGGCCTCGCCTGGCCAGGCCTCTGGCTTCCTGGCTCAGAATCCGATCTCCTAGGCAACAGCCAGCCACACTGCTCCCCAGAGCACCCCCACCCCCACCCTCTCCCTGGCCATAGGCACAGGCTGTACCCAGCTCCCAGGGCACCATGCCAACTGGGACAGAGCTCTGTGCCACTTGGAGCCGATGGGAAAAGCAGAGACCCTCTGGCTTCCTCAAGGACAAAGCGGACCGCAGGTAACCCATCCCCAGATGTATGTGCAGGGCTGACGCCTCACCCACGTGTAAGCAAAATCTTCATGGCTGGTATGCACTTCCACTTCCTGGGAGGAGCCCCATGGCAGTGCCCGCCCTTGACCATGAACAAGGAAGAGCTTGTGGGGCTGCCAAAGATTCCAAATATAAGCGTGGGCTGCGACCAATAGGTACTGGTGCATATGCCCTGAAATGTCATGTTTTCGTGAACCATGGCCTGTGGACAACACACTTGTGGTCAGATGGTAAACAGCTGGCAGGGAGAATAAGAAAACGACACACGGCTCATTGGATTCCACATGCTCAGGTGAGGGCTGCAATGGTAGGGACGCTGGGGACTGCCTAGCGCTGTCCAGGGATGAGCCACGAGCCTGCGGCCTCTATCACTCCCTGCTTCAAAACGGGCATCTCTCAATCCAAGTGCCTAAGTCCCTGCCACATCTGAACGTGACCTCGTCTCCCAGACAAAGGC
>CAUYQG010131128.1:0-15473 GCA_963574415.1 Tarsius wallacei
AAAAAAAAAAATGGCGCTTGGGGTGAGATCATGTGAATAGGGAGGTTAGGCTCAGGGGTCATACCATTTTTGGTCAAAACTGCCAAACACTGAGGACACTGTGCTCATAAATCAACCATCAGGAAATGGGCAAACGTGTTGGAAAAAATCTCCAAAAAAAACTCAAGCCAAATACAGCCTCTCACAACAGTGTTAGCTGGTACACTGATGCTGACAGGTTCTTAGAACTCTTACCTAGCAAGGGAAGCCTGTACTATAGGGGGCCCACCCTCCAAAAGATAATTTCGGTTTTGTGGGGGCTCTCCCCTCGTATATAGTGCATTTATAAATCTGTACTTTTTAGCATAGTATACAAAATGCATAGTGTATAAAATGTAACTCTCGATATTTTCTCCTACCACTCCTACCAAACATCTTCCATTATAGTATTTACCATCCTGTTTCATATTTATCTGCTTTGGATCTCGCTCTCCTCTATCTCAAATGCCATTTCCCCTTCCTATACCTGTCCTTTGTCAAGCCTACTTCTAATCTATACTCATGCAACAGTACTCAAGTCAGGAATCATGTGCTCCCTAACTTCTTGTCAGTATTCTTCCCCTATATCATTCTAGACTAAGTGCCGGCCCCACCCCACACCCACCTGTGGCCAACTACACTTGCCTTATTATAGGACAACTGCTTTGTATTGAATTTATCCTTCATATGTCTGCTTCAACAGATTGAAAGCTCCTTAAGGGGTACAATCTTTGTATACCCATCCTCTAATGCAATGACTGTCCTATAAGGAACTCAATAGATATTTGCTGGCCTGAAACAGAAGGGGAGAGTTAAAATTGACTTCTGGATAATAAAGAATAACAATAATTTTAATATGGTATACTTGAATATACTTGAATATATGAAAACTTCTCAGAAATTATTGGACTCCAGTCTAGCTATAGATTATAGAGTTTCCCTTTCCAGGTTTACAGCCATGGGCCAATTAAGAATTCCTTAGTTTTATGAACTAAAACCCAATTGAAGTTTCTGATTGCATCATAATGACATTTTAAATTCATTTAGATGTTTTATCTTAATAGAAAAAAAAATTTCCACACATTTATTTCTTCTTTGTCTTCTTCCAGCAAAGAATATATTCGAGAATAGTTTTCCTGCTCTCAACCAAGTGAATAATTTACATAAAATGACCTAATGCATGTGACTGTGAAAAAGCTCTATGACTTTAATCATAGTCCATCACATTTGTATAGTACTACAGTTTATGAAATAGATGTGGAATCTTAGATTATTTATTGCCTTTGATTCTCAAAATAACTGTATATGGTGTAGAAAGAGATATTATTGTCCACATTTTACAAATGAGATAACTAAGGTTCAGAAAGAATAAATTACTTGCTCCATGCTGCATAGCTAGTAAGTGGTTTGAGCTGGTGTAGGGCTTTTGGCTTCAAGTTGAGTATTTTTTCCGTCATACACTCCACTGTGTGTATTGGTAGGAATCCCAATCACTATTCCTGATAAGAGTAGAATAGCCTATAGTAATAATGTATAATCATAGTATTTCTGTAATTTGGAAAACTATAAAACTGACTCCCTACTATATTCTTTTCATCTCTTATGCTCCCTCCCCAAAATGTAAATGGATTGGATAAAAAACTAAAATGAAAGCACTGAAAGAAAATACAGCTGATTTCTTGTGATCATGAAAAGAAAAAAAAAAAACTCTTTCTGAACATAAACTGGGAGAAAATAATTACAAATATGATAGAAAAAGAACAAATTTACTTAATATACAAAGAGTATTTATCAGTTAAGTTCAACAATTAGAAAAATAGTATTTTGCAGCTCACAGAAAAGAGAACTGAGATTGCCAAAAAACATGTACAAATGTCCTCAACTTTATAATTAAAGAAATGCATACTAAAGCAATGATGAAATACCTTTTTTTACAAATTATACTGGCAAAAGATTTTGAAGCTCAGTCACATTTCATGTTGGTAATAGATATGGAAACATGCACTGTTGGTAGCTTTTGACATTGATGCCATCTTTATGGAGGGTAATTGAGCCATGTCAAAAATTAAAATGTATATGCCCTTTAATCTAGCAATTTCACACCTGAGAATTTAAACTATAAATACATACACATGTTCATAAAGATATATGAACTAGGATGCTGTGAACTTTGGTGATCACAAAAAAAGAAAAACTTAGAGGGTCATTGGGGACTGATTAAATTACTATAGACCCATATAAAGGAATAGCTATGTAGTCATTAAAAAGAGAAATTATATCTATATGTTCCAATATGGACAGAAGTCCAAAATATACTCTTAGGAAAAGAATAGTAGTATTCCATTTATGGCAAATAGGATATATAAATATATGCTTATGTTTATGTATTATATATTAGTATATAATATACAGTACATATTAGTATATATTAGTGCATATTATATATCACTGTATAATATATAATACATAAATACATTATGCATTTGAATGTAAAATATATTAAATACATATATTTTAAACATATATAAATATATTATAGAAAGTTATATATATATACACACACACTTACCTATGCATAAAAATTTCTTAGAAGGTTCACAAAAATTGCTAATGGCATTTTCTTTAAGGAGGTTGTGGGAAGTACCCTTTTTTTTTTTTTTCATGTTTTGTCCTTCTGAACTCCTGAAAATTTTTACCAAGAACATGTATTACTTATTGTTTAAGGAAAAAACTAAAAGGTGATTTTTTTTTTTAAACCCACTTCAACTCCATGTCTCATAGCTATTTCACTGATGCTACCCCTTCACAATCAAACTTGTTAAGCTCATCTCTACTTTCCTCCCATCCTGTTTATTTTCTTAACCTACTGCAATCTCGTTTTTGTCCTCATCTCTTTACCAAAACTGCTTTTGCTAAGGCCTCCTCCAGTTACCTCTCTGTTCCCAAATTCAATGGCTACCTTTTTTTTTTTTGAGTTGGAGTCTCACCCTTGTCACCCAGTCTAGAGTGTGGTAGCATGCTCACAGCCACAGCAACCTCAACCAGCTGGGCTTGGGCGATCCTTTCACCTCAGCCTCCCAAGTAACTGGAACTTCAGATGCCTACCACCATGCCCGGCCAGTTTTTTTTGTTTTGTTTTGTTTTGTTTGTGATTTATTGTAGAGCCAAGGTGTCACCAAGATGCTCAGGCTGGTCTTGAACCCCAGGGCTCAGGCAATCCTCTCACCTCGGCCTCCCAAAGTGCTGGGATTGCAGGCTGGGCCGCCATGCCCAGCCAATAGCTACTATTAATTCACCCTTCTTAAGATCTCTCTTTCCTGGGCTTTTATAATACTTGAGTCACCTGATTTTTCTTTTTTTTAATTCCTCAGTCTGTTTTGTCAGTTTTGTACCTTTAAAGGTTAACATTCTTCAGGTTATTTTCTTCAGATGTTTTCCTAATCTGCTTATTCTCTTTCACTATTCACATTTACCTCCACAGGAACCTCAAATTCAATTTGTATAAAACTTGACTTCATGGCAGGGCTCTGTGGCTCAGCCTGTAATCCCAGCACTTGGGGAGGCTGAGGTGAGTGGATTGCCTGAGACCCCAGGTTCGAGAGCAGCCCAGGCAACTTGGAGAGACCTCATCTCTATAATAAATAAAAAATTAGCTGGGTGCCGTAGCGCATGCCTATAGTTCCGGCTAATTGGAAGACTGAGGTGGAAGAATCGCCAGAGCCCAGCAGGTCGACGCTGGGGTGGCCAGCATGCCACTGCACTCTAGCCTGGGTGATGGAGTAAGACTCCAACTAAAAAAAAAAGAAACAAAAAAACTTGACTAACTTCCACTGTCATCCCAACCAGAGTTGCCTCTTATTTCCTGTTCCCGTGAAGGACATCATCATCTTTTACCCAGTCGTTCAAGCTAGAAATGAGACTTCACCCTGTCCCTGACGCCTGAAACATTCCAATCTCAAGACTTCTGAATCTCTCCTAAACTTCATCCACTACTACCCTATTTCTGCTTTACTCAAATTACTACCATAATCAATGAACTAGTTTCTAAGTGTTTCATTTTTCCCTCCCTCTCTATGTACCCCTCTCTTTCTCCATCCTTAGCCAAAGTGGTTTTACTGAGGCACACATCTTACCCTGTCATTCTCCCTCTACCATCCAGAACCTTTCTATGTCCCTCCACCAGTCTTGAGATCAGATTGAAATACCCACACATGACTATAGATCCATGATCTCTCTCAAACCTGATTATTAGCTAGACCGCCCCACTACAGCATCTACACTGCACCAGAGCCACATTGCTGAATTTCTTTCAGCATCTCACCATCCCAGCCTTGCATACTCTCACTACAGGCCTTTTCACAGCTAGCCATTTCCTCTAGATCTCTCAGTCACTCCACACTGCATGTAGTGAAATCCACCCCATCCTTAAGGTCACAACTTCACATTACTTTCTTCACTGAACCCCCAACATAAGATTCCTTACTGAGTACTCACAGAGTCTTTTTTGCATACTTTTTCATAAGTTTAATTATATCATATTATAATGGATTGTTGACTCGTTCAATTATAAATTGTGTGTGAGTACAGGAACCATATCTTTCTTCATCCTTTGCACTTCTTGCCTCTACCTAGTATATAAGGAGATACCCCAAAAAACCCAGAATTAACTTTTGGAGGACGAGTCCCTTGTAGTCCAGGCTTCCCCTGCTAAGCAAGTGTTCTGGGAACCCACTGGGCATCAGTGTACCAACTTGTGTAGTTGTGAGAGATGATTTGCGGAAGAAACATCTTGAGTTATGGCAAACAGGTGACTAGTTCTTCCACCATGACTACACACCTGCCCACACCACGCTGAGTGTTTAGCTGTTTTTGACCAAAAATGTCATGAGAGCTGTGCCCCACCCTCCCTATTCACCTGATCGCGCCCCCAAGTGACTTTTTTGTTTGTTTGTTTCCCCCGATGAAAAAAGTCCTCAGTGGGAAATGTTTTGCCAGCATGGAAGAGGTGAAACAAAAAAACAGCAGAAGCACTAAAAGGCATCAAAATTACTGAGTTCAAAAACTGTTTTGAGCAGTGGAAAAAGCATCTCCATAGGTATATTGCATCAAATGAAGAGCACTTTGAAGGTGACTGAAGTTTAAACATGTAAGAATAAATATACAATTTTTTTTTTTTTTTTGAGTTGGATTCTCACTCTGTCACCCAGACTGGAGTGCAGTGGCACGCTCCTGGCCACCGCAGCCTCGACCTGCTGGGCTCCAGTGATCCTTCCACCTCAGCCTTCCAAATAGCTGGAACTACAGGCGTGCGTTACCACGCCTGGCTAATTTTTTTGATTTTACTGTAGAGATGAGGTCTCACGAAGTTGCCCAGGCGAGTCTCGAACCCACGGGCTCAGGCAATCCACTCACCTCAGCCTCCCAAGGCACAGGGATTATAGGCTGATCTACCGAGCCCAGCACAATTTTTTATAAGTAAATTTTGGAGTTTTTTTTTTTAGTCTTCTGTTGCAACATATGACATATAGTGCATACCAAGTAATAGATTGATAGATGGATTTATACATATGCTCATTTATTCAACCAAATGAGAAACTAATAGGAAAGCAGAAGATAGTCATGAATTCAGGAATGATTAAGAAGGCAATGTCATTAAACGTTGCCAATTCTTTTCTCTTTTAGCCTTCTTCCATCTATAACTTTACTTTTATAGCAATTATGGGACTGAAAGTCTAATTGAATTCAGAAAAAGGGAGAGAAAAGTTATTAGCCTTTCCACTCTTTAAATGAGTATGTTAGTTGAGTTAGATTATAAGTGTGGTTTAGTTTAGTTTCTGTCTTTTAAAAATTCAATATAGTTGTGTTTATATTGAAGTTGTTTAATAGGTACTAGGAGGTTTTATTCCATTTGCAATTTAAGAACAAAAAATGGTGTGTTATAACATGGTACAGTTTCTTTAAAGGAATTGTTTTCTAGTGTCTGTCATATTGGGGGCAAGTTGAATTTTCTACCCCCTAGAAAATGTTTTGCCATTTATAATCTAGTCTTCCTTCTGTGTCCACCTTCGTTGTATGCATGCATGTATATGTACCAGAGTAGGTGTGGATATTATTTTTGTCTATGTTGATAAATTTATTTATCCTGAGTTTGCTTATTTTAAGTGACAGCTCAGGCTGAAAAATATCCTTCTTTATCATTAAAAGCTGAACTCATTAGGTTACCATGTCTAGAGACTGAGGGAAGGAAGATCTGCAGTATATATTATATTTTCATAGATAGCTTTTTAGTTTAAGTAGTTGTATGGTATATATTTTTAAGCTAACAAAAATTAGTGAGTAGGCTGGGCACAGTGGTTTGTGCCTGTAATCTCAGTACTTTGGAAGGCCGAGTTGGGAGGATCATTTGAGGCCAGGAATTTGAGACCAGTCTAGGCAACATAGTGAGACTCTGTCTCTAAATAATTAAAAATTTTAAAAATCAGTGAATAATATAAGCAGAATAGACTACTGGCTTCAACTGCAGTGGGTAAACCACAGAAGCCAGTACCATCAACATCCCCAGGGAGGGCATGTTTTTAGCATATAAGAGAAACTCTGGTGATGAGCTCTCTGATTTCTTTTTTATTTTAATCCAGAGAGGGAAACCTTTAAATTTAAAATACAGGAAAGGATCTGTGCTTCTGAACAGAATATATCAGTTGAATGTCTTCACAAAATACCTGATTGGAAAACAGTAAAATCCAGGGAGCAGGTAGAGCTACATTTTTATCAAAGTGAGATCTCAGATACAGGTTTTGAGAAACTGGTGAGATTTTATGTAAATTTGTTGGTAGAGTATTAGGATTCCCAATTTTGTTAATTACTACCTGGGAAATTTTCAAACAAGGTAAGTGCCTTAAGAATGCCTCCCAGTGAATACAAGGCTTCTGGCTGAGCCGTCTCCAGGAATTCAGTGAAGCAGCATGGAATCATAACTGCCAAGCCAAGCAGAAACTCACCTGCAGTGGAGTCCAGGATTTTGTGTGGCAATAGCATTTTTGATTAAACATTTCCCAGTTTCTAAATATGGAGCTAGGTTTGTAAACGTGTGGCAGACTGAGCTAGCACATCCAAATGGCAGTGGAGTTGTATGGGGAAATGTGACTTTTAAAAAACTGGATGGTTAAGCTGAGAAAATCCAGCTGTGTTTTACCTAAAATTGCACTAATCAGAGTTCTTTTACTCTGTTTTTTTTTCTTCATCAGTGTATCTGCTATAGTGTGTGTCAGCTCCCCATTCCCCAGCCCTTCATTTTTATCTTTTAAGACTGATTTCAGATAGGGATGAGGATTAAAGTAATACTCATTCACTTTAGTGAGTCATAGAAAGCCTCTCCTGCCTTGTAGTTTATTTCTTAAATAGGTCAGAAGCAGCAAGTAATCTTTATCAGCAAAGCAATTAAATTTTTAACCATTACCTATCTCATTGCTAGAGGTCTTGAAGTTTACACAGAAATCAAGATTGTCTGCTGACCTTAAAACAAAAATGTAAAGAATACGGTATTCCTTAATTAGAAGTAAAATTGCCTCTGGGAAGAAACCTTTCAATTAATTCAAACAGTTAGGTTGGAGCCCTAAATTATTCTTACATGGTGCTTGGTATGGAGCAGGGAGCAGTCAGGGAGAGAACCTGGCCATTAGTCAAAGGATTCACAAAGTCCACATTCAAGGATAAGTTAGCTTTCTTGATGACCCTTGTTGGATTGGGCTGGGAATAGTTGCTTTCAATGTATTATTCTCGCAATAAATACGCACTATACTATCTGTTAGAGAAGTAGACTGTGGTGCTACATAGGGCTACTAAAACTCTATAATTAGTAGATCTAAGAAAAATCAATTCATATGAAAGTACAGGAGGAGGTAAACATGATTTACTGGGTACTTGGGGTTACTAATGCTATTATATTGAAATTTTTGTACAGATAATGCTTCCCCCACCCCAAGCCTTTCCTATACTGTTTGATCTTCCTGTTTACTATGATCTTGCTTCTTTGGGAATTAACTTGCCTTCTCAGAGACACTGTCTTCCCAATACAGGAAGGGCCAGCATATTTATTCAGTAGTAGTGTTGAACATATTAATGATTTTTGTTTTCAATTCATGCATATATATATATATGTATATATATATATATATGAACAATATGAGGTTCTGAATTGTATATTAATAATTGAAATTTCAGTAACTGGGAAGAGTTTTGAGTTATAATTCTAAATGACTTGATTGTAATATCTGCTTATGGCTTCATTTGAAGGTAAGCCTGAGTATCAGAATGAAATTTGTTCAGCTTTGAAAGTGCAGTGAAAAAAGAATTTTAGGCTGGGCTCGGTGGCTCAGCCTGTAATCCCTCGCTTTGGGAGGCCAAGGTGAGTGGATTGCCTGAGCCTGTGGGTTCGAGACCCGCCTGGGCAACTTGGTGAGACCTCATCTCTACAATAAATCAAAAATTAGCCGGGCATGGAAGCGCACGCCTGTAGGTCTGGCTACTTGGAAGGCTGAGGTGGAAGGATCACTGGAGCCCAACAAGTCGAGGCTGCAGTGGCTGGGAGTGGCCACTGCACTCCAGTCTGGGCGACAGAGTGAGACTCCAACTCAAAAAAAAAAAAAGAAAAAAGAAAAAAAGAATTTTACCCAACTTTCTCTCAAAGAAAAAAATGTGTAACCCACTTAAGTTCAGGAAAAATAATAACTAGAAGCATTTAACCAGGGTAGACTCTGCCAAGGAAACAGAAGAAATATGAGAAAAGATTGTACTTGCAAGGTACCATGTAGTGGGGATGGAAATCGAATATGAAGCAATCTAAAGCTTCTCAGGTTTGTCTCTGGTAGAGTTTTTAAGACATTCTCTGCTCCCAGTGGTGACTCAGTTTCTTTTCTACAGTCTTTCACTAAAAACTTGTTAACGGAATGGATAGGAGCTTCTTCATTCCTTCCTTTCTGTTTCAAAATGATCACCTTTGCCACATTTGCAGACCGTACTGCTTGAGTCATTCAAGCCACAGCCTCTCCCTGCAGCCTCCCAGCTCTCATCTCCTATAGGTGAGCACCATGGCAACAGCTCAGCCTGGATCCCAGGAACTTTGTTTGTGTTACCTGAGGGGCTAGATGCCACCGAAAGGAAGAAAAGAAGGATTATTGCCTATACTGCAGGCTGTTTGGAGGAAAATGACTTCTTGATTTGTTGTTTGTGTTTCTGTTCTACCTCTGTTGAAGACTGGAAATAACCCGGGAAAACATTTATCCAAAGATATTATCAGTAACCAAAGGCAGCAGGGACACTATCTTCTATTGGTTCCCGTCTTCTAAGCAGAGAATTGTTTTCTGAGCTGTAGTTCAGAAAGTGACTTGCTATACCAGGACATGTGGCACCGCTATGCTTTGGGGTTGCAGTGCCAGGTGGCTGTACAATTGCTTCATGTAGGTAGACATTTATTTTGTTTGAAATAAAATTAATTTATGCTTTAGAAAATTTTCCTAGAGAACTAAAAAAACAAAAGTAAGCCTTTTGTCATACCTCCTTCTATTTTAAATATGCCTTAATCTTTCCTGTTGAGAGGCTAACCCCCAGAGAATGAGACTCTTCCACAGCAACTCCTCCTGAGAAAAATGGGCTAGAATTGTTGTTTTAAATTTGTTTAAGAAAGATTAAAGTATCCTATTTCCTCAACCAGCGTATTGAGAAAAGTTGTCTGATAATTAAAGAACAGTCTTTGTAGCATTTAGTTATTTAGGGTTGGTGCACTATGTTTGCAGTATATAACATGTTATTGTCTTATTCAGTAGAACAAAGGGAAATGAATGCGAAGCTTACATTGTTGTATTTTTAACATGCAAAACGTTAGGTGGCATTTGTCGTTTGTGTGTATTATTAATAGAAAATATAAATGTTGACTTTTTTGCTTTAAACATTGATGAGTATCAAAATATACATTTTTCAGCCTAAATTTTACATGTGGCTAGTTTTTTTCTTTTGTTTTTTGTGGAAAGACGTACTAAAGTCCTTGTTGCTTAAGATTTTCTTATTCAATAGAGTTTGATGAGTGAGCGATGTTAGAATACAGGCAGAAGAGAGGTAAAAAACCATAATGCTAGTTTTTCTCTATCGTTTTACTTTATAATTTGACTAAAAGCTACTCGGGCATTATTTCAGTTCCTTTAATATTAGTGTGATTATTTCAAGGAAATAAATTAAACTGCTTATTTAATGTATTTTATTAAAACATGTCATTACACAAAGCATTTCTTTTTATCCTTATTGCTAAGTACTTCTGCGTGAAACATATGTATATAACTCTGGGTGTTTAACTCAATAGATACTGTAATTATTGAGTAAAACTGCATGACCATCAAGTTTGGAGTTCAAGAATACTGTGCCTCATGTTGTTTAACTCTGTTAATTTTTTCAAGACGCAGCCAGTGAAGTACTAGCTCCTGGAGTGAAAAGAGTCATGATTCCCAGCATTCTTTTCTAAAACAGCTAGGAAACAAAATTAGCAAGGATGCCTGAAGGGTCTTGACCAGATCTGTCAGCCGGGCTCGGTGGCTCAGCCTGTAATCCCGCGCCTTTGGGAGGCTGAGGTGAGTGGATTGCCCGAGCTCGCGGGTTCGAGACCCACCTGGGCAAGCGAGACCTCATCTCTACAATAAATCAAAAAATTAGCTGGGCGTGGTAGCACGCGCCTGTAGTTCCAGCTACTTGGAAGGCTGAGGCGGAAGGATCGCTGGAGCCCAGCGGGTCGAGGCTGCAGTGGCCGGGAGCGGCCGCTGCACTCCAGTCTGGGTGACAGAGTGAGACTCCAACTCAAAAAAAAAAAAAAGATCTGTCATAGATAAAAGTTTGGGCTTTTTTTTTTTTTTTTCTCCTCATAATGGGAGGTTTCTTCAAGGCATTTTTTCTTTATTCATATTTATACAATAAAGCATGGATAGAGCCAAAAGTTTGCCAGGAAAGAATTTCATATTGAAATGGAAATCAGGCCTTTTGAAAGACAGGACCTAATGCTAAAAAATTTGGCTTTGACTGTGTGTGTGTGTGTGTGTGTGTGTGTGTGTGTGTGTGTCCTGCCAAAGCAGAAAGAAACAAAATGAGAATTCAGCTGCTACTATTTTGTCAAAGACAGAAGACTATAAAGTATAGAATGCAGAAGAAGAAACAAAGAAACAATTTGTCTTTTAACAATACCTTGCATAAAAAAGAAAATATAAAGTGACCCTGAACTGGATGTATTTCTGAGTCTTCCAAGAGAAATTAGGATAAAAAACAACATCTGCAGTGAGCGTTGTTTTCCCTCGAGACCATAGAATTTTAGAATGTTTTTATACTTTGTTGAAAAAATGTTTGTGTGTACTCACATACATATATGTAGTTTATATTTGCCACATGAATATGATTACTATTACTGTTATTATATTAACTTTTAATTTGTTCCTCATTTATTTATTCCCTTAGGCATTTGTACATTCGTTGTTAGCATCCATTGCGTTAAACCTACATTTTCTTGTTGGCCACGGTTGCACTACCTTAAATATTTTTCTCTACTTTTAGGTCTCGTGGGCTGCCTAAACTAAAAGAGTCACGTTCTCATGAATCCTTGCTGAGCCCGTGCAGTGCAGTGGAATGTTTGGATCTTGGTAGAGGGGAGCCCATATCAGTGAAACCACTCCATAGTAGCATTCTTGGACAAGACTTCTGCTTCGAGGTAAAATAAGTGTGTAAGAAGGAAGAGTAGTTAAATAAGTAGATTTTTTGTCCAGTAATTTGTGATTTTATTACTTTGGTGTTGATGATTTGATTGTCTTAACTGGTTTTCAGTTGCTGAAAATTACCTACTTACAGGGAATTAGTTGGAAATATGTTAATCTAATTACATTTGTAGTGAAAATTATTATTATTATTATTATTTTTAGCTGGAGTCTTACTCTTTCGCTCAGGCTGGAGTACAGTGGCACACTCACCGCCACCCCAGCATCGACTGGCTGGGCTCCAACTATCCTTCCCCCTCAGCCTTCCAAGTAGCTGAAACTACAGATGCCCTACCACGCCCGACTAATTTTTGATTTATTGTAGAGACAAGGTCTCGCCAAATTGCCCAGGCTGGTCTGTAGTGAAAATTATTAATGATAGCTTCATAATTTTTTTGGGGGGGGGGGCTTGTATTCTTTCCTAAAACATTGGATTCTGCCTGGGCCTAGTGGCTCATACCTTGAATCCCAGCACTTTGGGAGGCTGAGTCAGGAGAATTGCCTGAACCCAGGAGTTCGAGACCAGCCTGAGCAACATAGTGAGACCTCATCTCTACAAAAAATAAAACAAAAAATCAGCGGGGCATGGTAGCACATGCCTGTAATTCCGGCTACTCAGAAGGCTGAGGCGGAAGGATCGCCGGAACCCAGCAGGTCGAGGCTGCAGTGGCCGGGAGCGGCCACTGCACTCCAGTCTGGGCGACAGAGTGAGACTCCAACTCAAAAAAAAATAAAATAAATAAAATAAAATAAAATAAAACAAAACATTAGCTGGGAATGGTGGGATATGCCTGTAGTCCTAGTTACTCAGGAGGCCCAGACAGGAGGATCACTTGAGCCCAGAAGGTCAAGACTGCAGCAAGCCAGGATTGTGCCATTGCACTCCAGCCTGGTAACAGAGTAAGACCCTGTTTCCAAAAAAAAATTGAATTCTTAGTACATTCTCAGCATTGCCAGGTCACACGACTATACTAACAATAAGTTATTAAATTAGTAGGTTTATTTTTCAGTATTAATAAGGGTGTCACTCATTATGTTATTATTTTTCTCCTGAAACTCTAAGCTACCAATGTTTTTTTTTCCGAGTTGGAGTCTCACTCCATTATCCAGGCTGGAGGGCAGTGGCATGCTCATGGCCACCCCAGGGTTGACCTGCTGGGCTCAGGCGATCTTTCCGCCTCAGCCTTCCAAGTAGCCAGAACTACAGGCACGTGCTGCCACACCTGGCTAATTTTTTTATTTTTATTATAGAGATGAGATCTTGCCAAGTTGCCCAGGCTGTTCTTGAACCCGTGGACCCAGGCAATCCCTTTACCTTGGCCTCCCAAAGTGCTGGGATTACAGACTTGAGCCACTGCACCTGACCAGCTACCAATTTTACTGGGTATTTTTTTCCTTTTTGAGCAAATTGACTCAAACCATAATTTTTTCTAACTACAACACAAGAAGTTCAAGACCTAGGACCATGTTTTACTTACTTTTGTAACCCCTTTTTCCCAGTCCTCCATAGCCCAGTCCCTGGCACATTGTAGGCACCTAAATTTCTTGAATAAACAAATCGCCAACTATGATTTTTATAAGGTAATTTCTCATTTACAAGTTAAGTTTGAAAACTATATTTATTTATTTATTTCTGCATATTTATGCTGTTTAGGGTTAGGACTTGATTAATTAAAAACTTAGTGACTGGTGACTACTCCTGTGCTAAATGTTGTGGAAGTTGAAAGGGGTTTGATTCCTATTGTTATGGACCAGCTTTATCTAAAAGAATTCCAAAGGGTATTTCCAAAAGAAATATAATGCAAGCTGCTTATGTAATTTTAAATTTTATTTAGCCCAAATATTATTTCAACAACTAATATAAAAATAATCAATAAGATAGTTTAAATTTTTTGATGCTGAATCTTCAAAATCTGATATTTTACACTAATCTGATATTTTACACTTACAGCACATCTTAATGTGGACTAGCCACAAGAGGCTAGTAGCTGCCATATTGGTCATAGCGTATGATCTGATCTGATTCACTAAGTTATGACCTGAGATTGAGTTAATATGTAAGCATACTTCAGCAATTCGAGCAGGTTGTTTATTAGTGTTCTTTTTTCTAAAAATCACTTGAACTTTTCCATATTTTTAGAACTCATTTCAATAGGCTGTGTGCCAGGCCCAGTGTTAATTGCTAGGCATGTAACAGCATGCTTCATTTGAAAGGACTGTGATAACAGTGGTCATGCTAACCCAATAAGAACTGGAAATCAATAGGCTGGTTGCCTGGTGGAGGAAAAATGGGTTCCAAAGATAGTAATTCAATAGTGGTAACTTTTCAATTTCGTTTTCTGTAATATTATAGTGAAGGTAGTCTCTGATAAGCTGTTTTGAAAACTTTGAAAACTTTCTTCCCTTTTCAGTTATTTTTTATTAACTCTCTCAGAATTGAGCATATTCATTGGCAGGTAACTTAAGTTGTTGCCTAAAAGGTCTTTAATTTAGATTTTTCTGAACCATAGGCCAGTTTTAGGTTACTTAGCTGAACTTAAAATGGCCTTTATTCTCAAACCTGGAATTGGATGTGGATGTTCCCTAAGCAAAAAACAGATGTAAAGAGATGTAAATTGATATCACAAAAATAACAAAGATCATTTAAATGTCATGTAATATGATTTGGGTTCATAGCATAATTTTTAACTTTTAAATGATAAAACTAGGAAGATAGAGCCCCCAAATCCTCTATTTCCTTTTCTTTATCTCTAATCTTTATGTTGAAGGTGACCTACTTAAGTGGAAGTAAATGCTTCAGCTGTAATTCTGCTTCTGAGAGAGACAAGTGGATGGAAAACCTTCGCAGGACAGTTCAACCTAATAAGGTAATAGTACCTTTGAGTGTCTAAAAAAGGCATAACTTTTTAAGCAATTCATTTTTATAGAGTTTTAGGGTTTTAAAGCACATTTATATGTTATGTCATTTTAAGCTGAAAATAATCTTATTGTAGATATTATCATGGTCTTACTGATGTGGATAAGAAGACTCAGAAAAGTTAAGTGACTTGCCCAAGTCAGAAGCTAGTACAAGATAAAAAAGAGACTAAAGCACAAACTTCTTAACTAATTATGTCTTTTTTTTATTTGCAGAAACTAGTCCAGTTGCCACTAGGCTGGCTATATGAAAACATTGCAAGATGATATTTTCTTTACCCAAGTAAAATAGAATGTATGTAGTTCTTTAAGATTCTGATGCTAGCTGGGCTCGGTGGCTCAGCCTATAATCCCGCGCCTTTGGGAGGCTGAGTTGAGTGGATTGCCTGAGCCCGCGGGTTCGAGACCCGCCTGGGCAACTTGGCGAGACCTCATCTCTACAGTAAATCAAAAATTAGCCGGGCGTGGTAGCGCATGTCTGTGGTTCCAGCTACTTGGAAGACTGAGGCAGAAGGATCACCAGAGCCCAGCAGGTCGAGGCTGTGGTGGCTGGGAGCGTGCCACTGCCCTCCAGCCTAGGCGACAGAGTGAGACTCCAGCTCAAAAAAAAAAGATTCTAGCCGGGCTCGGTGGCTCAGCCTGTAATCCCGCGCCTTTGGGAGGCTGAGGTGAGTGGATTGCCTGAGCCCGCGGGTTTGAGACCCACCTGGGCAAGCGAGACCTCATCTCTACAATAAATCAAAAAATCAGCCGGGCGTG